>JAIUZE010003995.1:0-33980 GCA_022085475.1 Heliosperma pusillum
AAAAAAATAGTAAATCACATGTCCAAACCCAATTCCACTTTCGTTATTTTTGCATTATAGAATTATAGATACACAACCCTTGTGTCTTCTGAGTTGCGTGTTATGAGGTGTGAGTGTGTGACCAATTTTTTATGTTTATTGACGTAACGTTTACCTCAAAAGGATTAAAATGTGTGTATGAATCGGAGTTAATATAAGGGAAGACATAACGCTGTTTCGAAATTATTAATGTCACTTATGTATTTGAGACAATAAATAGTAACATGCCTTTAGATATAACTTATATTATTGTCGTGCCATTAAAAATGATTGTAGTGGGTTTAGCATTTTTCTAAAATAACTTGCACAAATCGGTTTAATGATAGTATAAATAAGATATTGTCTTTGTTTGGGTAATTTTCGGTCAACATTCCAGAGGGACACGTGGCTGCTTGTAAGTGGATCAAAGCAGAAGGTATAGATCGCTGACTCGGCAGGCGGAACAGAGTAGCACAGCGCAGCCTCCTGTCAGGAGGAACAGGAATTGGTCATATAACAAAGTCCATAAAAGTAGGGGAGTTGAGGGATTTCAAGAACGTGTAGCTGAAGGCCAACGGTATAGTGGACTAGGGTTTTGAAAAGCTTATAAAGAGGAGGAGTCAAAGGCAGAAGGACACACAATTATTCAACATCGTCTCTAAGACTAATCACCCCCTTAATCATTAAAAAAGCTTTATATTTATTGTATCTTTCCCTTTCGGTTCTCGCTCACTCTCTCATAAACAATTCATAGCATAATATTTGGCGGGATTCCGACTCCCCCCGCGGTTTTCCCGATTTGGGTTTCCGCGTCACCAATCTCCTTGTGTCCTTTTCTTTATTGCGTTGATTTATTTTCGTACAGATTGCTTTACGTTGTTCAATCGCTAAAATTAATAGCTACTCCAGTTGATAACTTTGACCCGACATTAGTAATATCCTTCTAGGTAAATTTTTATCAAAATAATTTGGCGGCCACCGTGGGGCATAGTGATCAAATCTAGCTACAGTCAAAAGAAAACAGCCATTCAAAATGACAGCATCTACCCAAAGTTCCACCAGCATGCCCAGCACGCCATCGTCCTCATCAACAATCCAGTCGCCAACGATCTCGCTAGGAGCTATGGTCACCCAGAGTCCCACAAGCAGAACGACTCTTGTCGATGCACCTATCCGAAATGCGCCAGAAAGATCAAGGCCGCCACCAGCCCCCCGAGGAGTGAACACCAGAGAGCAAATCTTCCCAACATCAGTGGCACCCATCCAAGGAGGCAGCCAGGGCAGGACGACCGCCAGAGGCTCCGGGACAGAAGCGCCACCTCCAGCAAGAACTCTGCCCCTAGATGCTGTTCAGGCACTTCTCCAGGGAATGAATGATTTTCGGCAAGCCGTGAAAGGCCTGAGACAAGATAACAGAATCCTGAGGAAGACAGTCGACGCAATGGTTCAACCACCTCTGACGCAACGGTCATCAGCCGCCTCACCGCAAAGATCTTCTGAAGAAGCCCCCTGGCGAGTGGTACCGCAGGAACTGGTCACCCGACTCGACTTGGGAAGAGTGGAGCCAACAGCATCCAGGCTGCAGACACCTATATCCATCCCAACAGTCGGCACTGCCACGCCAATAACAGGTAATCCATTGGTTGCTAGGTCCTCGGTATTTAATCCAATTTTTGATGCAGGAACGAGACCCCAACGAGTGCCCACGTACCAACTTGGATCAATCGTCAGCGCTACTCCCCTAAGCAACTACCAAGCAGGCTGCACACCAGGGATGATCTCGGGAGTAAGTCATCCTTTTGATTTTTCCTCGCTCCCATCTAACCAATCTGCAGGAACAATCAGCCTGGTGGAACAACAACTCCGCGAAATAAGGACCCTACTCAGCAGAGTACCTGGAATGCCAGCACCCCTAGAGAAGGCGGCCCAGGAGAGTTATGCTGATTCCCCTTTCATTGACAGGATATCCCTCGTCAGTGTACCCAAAGGGTTCAAGCCTCCCACCATGATTATGTATGATGGAACAGCAGACCCTTTGGATCACATCAACCAATACAAGCAAAAGATGATGGTAGTCACCGCAACCGGGCCTTTGAAAGAGCCATGCATGTGCAAGGGGTTCAGATCCACACTTTCGGGAGCAGCACTGCAGTGGTTTGTGAGCCTACCCAATGGACGCATCAATTCGTTCGCCGACCTGGTGAATGCCTTCAATCAGCAGTTCGCCAGCAGCCGGAAACCTGAGAAGCAAACCAGCGACTTGTACCGGTTAGTACAAAGGCAAGAAGAATCAACACGAGACTTCCTGAACAGATTCAATAGAGAGAAGGTCTCCATTCCCCGGTGCGACGTGGCAACAACGATCGAAGCATTCCGGCAAGGGCTCCATCAGGACTCCGACCTGTACAAGGACATCACAAAATACCCATGTGCAACCTTCGAGGACGTCCAGGCAAAGGCAATGGCAGCAATCCGACTGGAGAGGATGAATCCAGGAGGGATTTTTACGACAATGACAGGTACAGCAGGAAGGCAAACACTGACAGGAGGCACGAAAGATCAAAACCCTACAGCCGGAACAACGTTTACAAAGTGACAGGAGACAACGATTGGAGGAACGATCCGAACCTTCCCCCCAAGGTAAGGGAATATGGGTTCTCTACAGGTCTTGCAGGATTACTAAAGGCACTCAGGGAACTAGGCGGACGCGTAAGGTGGCCCAAAAAGACAGTTGGAAAGGAGCCAGACATGAGGGATGGAAGCAGGAAATGCGATTTCCACAATGACATCGGGCATAACACCGAAGATTGCGTAGGATTAAGGAAGGAAGTACGACACCTCAATAAAGCAGGCTACCTGGACCACCTACTACCTAAGGGAATAAGGTCTAGTAAAGTCAACACTACCGAACAGGTTCTGCCCTTTCCCCCTCCTTTGTGCTCTAGAATTGTGAATGTTATTACCGGAGGTTCAGAATTGTGTAGACTGACCTACTCTGCCGCTAAACGGCACGCAAAGGAGACAAAGGGAGACAGACCCGAAACATCCTGTAGAATACAACGCTTGGACCTCCCGTCAGTAACCTTCGAGGAGGCAGATGTACACGAGATGGGAGAGCATCATGACGCTCTAGTAATCAGCCTTTCCATAGGAAACTGCCTGGTAAAAAAGATCCTCATTGATACCGAGAGCTCAGTAAACCTGATAATGCTGGAAACACTGAGAAACATGGGCTTCGACAAAAAAAGACTTGTCCCACAGGACAGTCCCCGTGGTGGGTTTCAGCGGAGAAACCAAACGATCGCTCGGAGAGATCACGATTCCTACCTTCGCGGGGGGATCAACAAACAGGTAAGTTATCTGGTTATAGATGGTCCCGCGACTTACAATATAATTCTTGGCAGGCCGTGGATCCATGGGATGCGTGCGATACCCTCAACATACCATCAGTGCATAAAATTTCCCACACCTTGAGGAGTACAGGAAATACGAGGAGACCAAGAGGAGACACGCACTTGTTACAAAGATGCCCTTAAAACCGCAACGTGCCCGCCGGCATTAGGGGTGTTCATAATTAACCGAACCGTAAAAACCGAAAAAACCGAAAAAACCGAAAACCGCATTTTTTTTAGGTTCGGTTAACCGAACCGAAACACAAAAACGGTTCGGTTAACCGAACCGGTTCATTTTACTTAGGAACGGTTCGGTTACGGTTCGGATTTTCATAACCGCGGTTAACCGAAACCGAACCGTGACATTATTATCCATATCAAAATATTATTTGGCTAGCCCAAAAACTAATAATTACCCTTTTTTTTGCACTCAAACTCTCATACCTTATATTTCACCCTTATTCTGACACCCAACCACCCTCATCCTCAATCACTATTCACCATTCTATTATTGAACTACGTTGTCTTACGTTCAACAGTTAACTCTTCCTATTATTTTATATATAATTATTTTTATATTATGTTTATCTTGTAGAGTATTACTATATTCAACATTAAAATATGCCAATGATAAAAAAAAAATAGAGCAAAGTTTATATTTGAGAAAAAAATCCGATAATGCAACGGTTTCGGTTAACCGGTATAACCGAACCGGTTCACCGAACCGAAAATAACCACAGCAAACGGTTCGGTTACGGTTCGTCATTTAGCCGAACCGGTTGGGCGGCTAACCGGTTAATTTCGCGGTTCGGTTTAACCGAACCGCGAATGAACACCCCTAGCCGGCATAGCAATTACTGAGCCAGGACATCCAAGAAGAATACCTAGAGCCACCCCAGGTCGAACTGGACGAAGTGAATTTTGATGCGCTGCACCCGGAGAGGAAAGTACTGATTGGGTCCGACTGCACAGGTAATATTCGCCAGAACCTACTTCGTCTATTGCAAACTAACATAGATTGCTTTGCGTGGTCCCATGATGATATGACAGGCATAGACCCAGCGGTTATCACACACCGCCTAAATGTAGACAACAGCTACCGCCCCGTCCAACAGAAACGGAGGAAGTTCGCCCCCGAGCGTAACCAAGTGATCAATCAGGAGGTAGACAGCTTGCTGTCTGCAGGCAAGATCAAGGAAATAAAGTATCCCGAATGGCTATCCAACGTAGTGGTGGTACCAAAGAAAAACAACAAATGGAGGGTATGCGTGGACTTCACGGATCTAAATAAGGCATGTCCAAAAGACCTATTCCCGTTACCACACATAGACGCCATGGTGGATGCCACAGCAGGGCATGAAATGCTAACCTTCTTGAATGCCTGGAGCGGGTACAACTAAATCAAGATGCACCCAGAGGACCAGGAGAAAACCGCCTTCAGAACGGAGCAAGGGCTATACTGCTACAACGTCATGACGTTCGGCCTGAAAAACGCAGGCTCCACCTACCAGCGGTTAGTAAACAAGATGTTCAAAGATCAAATAGGAAAAACCATGGAAGTCTACATAGATGACATGGTGGTAAAGTCAAAGGAGGCACTCAGCACACAGCCCACCTGAAGGAAACCTTCAAAACCCTGAAGGAGTACCATATGAAGCTCAACCCCCTGAAATGTACATTCGGTGTCTCTGCTGGCAAATTCCTGGGGTACATGGTGACGCAAAGGGGGATTGAGGCCAGCACGGAGCAAATACGAGCTATACTCCAGCTGGAATCCCCCAAAAAACCTAAAGACGTACAACGACTGACAGGAAGGGTGACCGCTCTAAACAGATTCATCTCCAGATCTTCTGACAAATGCCGCCTCTTCTACGACGTACTAAGGAAGAGCCAACGGTTCGGCTGGACGGAAGAGCATGAGAAAGCCTTCAAAGATCTGAAAAGTTACCTTAGCTGTAACACCCCACGTTATTTGAAGAGGTCCATTGATATGCTTATATGACTAGTGCTTAAAAAGGATTGAAAGTACTACTCATATCAACAAAGTGCACTTTCTTTTCTGGTCATCCATGCAAAAGAACTCAAAAGTTAAGCGTGCTTGACTGAGAGTAGTCTTAGGATGGGTGACCTCCTGGGAAGATTCCCGGGATGTGCATGAGTGAGGACAAAATGCGCTGGGAAAGGACCCGTGTTGATCTGTGGGCCATGTACACAGCCTGGAGAGCTATCATGAGTGACCGCTCCCGACCCAAGGTTTGGGCCGGGGTGTTACAAATGGTATCAGAGCAACCCTGCGACCATGTGGTGAGCCTGTGGTCGGGAGTACCCGGGTCACCCACCTAGCGGGGGAGGATTCTGGGTTAGCGGTTATGCTCCCAGGCGCAACGAGGACGTTGCGTTCTTCAAGTGGGGGTGATTGTAACACCCCACGTTATTTGAAGAGGTCCATTGATATGCTTATATGACTAGTGCTTAAAAAGGATTGAAAGTACTACTCATATCAACAAAGTGCACTTTCTTTTCTGGTCATCCATGCAAAAGAACTCAAAAGTTAAGCGTGCTTGACTGAGAGTAGTCTTAGGATGGGTGACCTCCTGGGAAGATTCCCGGGATGCGCATGAGTGAGGACAAAATGCGCTGGAAAGGACCCGTGTTGATCTGTGGGCCATGTACACAGCCTGGAGAGCTATCATGAGTGACCGCTCCCGACCCAAGGTTTGGGTCGGGGTGTTACATTAGCACACCCCCTCTATTGTCCAAGCCAGAATCAGGAGAACAACTGTACATGTACCTGTCCGTTACAGAGATGGCGGTCAGCGCCGTGCTTGTGCGAGAACACCAGGGGGCACAGCAACCAGTATACTACATCAGTAAGTCCCTACTCCCTGCAGAGACAAGGTATGTACCCCTCGAAAAATTAGTTATAGCTTTGGTTACGACATCTCATAAACTGCGCCCCTACTTCGAGTCACATACAATCATAGTAGTCACAAACCATCCCATAAAAACTATCATGAGAAAGCCAGAACTATCGGGGAGGATGGCAAAGTGGTCCGTGCACCTGAGTGGTTTCGACCTCAAGTTTGAACCACGTACCGCAATAAAGTCACAAGCCCCGGCGGAATTCGTATCAGACTTCAGCCCAACCCTGCAGACCCAGGCGGAACAGGACATCCTAGCCCTGGAGGCAGGTAAGGAGGAACAAAGGTAGACACTACATGTAGACGGGGCCTCCAATATGAGGGGAGCAGGAGTCAGCCTGGTCCTTAGATCCCCACATGGGGACATCATTGTACAAGCAATACAGTGTGAATTAAAGGCAACCAACAACGAGGCAGAATACGAGGCACTAATCCTAGGGCTGCAACTAGCCCTAGACCTACACGTGCAGGATATAGAGGTATGTAGTGATTCTCTGCTTATTGTTAACCATATAAATGATTCGTATGCAGCAAGAGATTCAAAAATGATGGCCTACCTAAAGGTAGCCAAAGAGCGGGCAGGGCGCTTCGCAGCGTTCTTCCTAAAACAAATACCCAGGGACCTAAACGTTGAGGCAGACGCCCTAACCACCCTGGGAGCAACTTTCAAACCAGGTACGATCTCTACAATACCCATAGTGCATGTACTAGAGCCCGCAATACGTAAAGAGTCACAGGAAAACGACAAGTAGGAAGAGAGGGCGTGGACAGCCCCCAAGGCATAAATCCTCTGCGTAGCTAATGGCACAGAGGAGGATACCGACTAGCGCAAGTCGTACCACGACTGGCTGCAGAACGACATCCTGCCAGCGGACAGGAAGGAGGTAAGAAGTTTCAAATTGAAAGCTTCAAGATTTTTACTAATCGATAACATCTTGTTCAGGAAATCTTTGGCGGGCCCGTACCTGCGATGCCTAAAGAGTGATGATGCACGCTCAGTCATGCATGACCTCCACAACGGAGAATGTGGAAATCATGCAGGGGGCAGGAGCTTGTCCAACAAAGCACTACGTCAGGGATACTTTTGGCCGACCATGCGCAAAGATGCAATGCAGTACGTCAAAAGGTGCGACGCGTGTCAGAGGCACGCAATAGTTCGCCACCAACCAGCCGAACCCCTACACCCCGTAATATCCCCCCGGCCCTTCATGAAGTGGGGGATGGATATAGTGGGAAAACTACCCAGAGCACCTGGGAACAAAGTCTTCATGCTCGCAATGACGGACTACTTCTCCAAGTGGATCGAGGCGGAAGCATTATTTCCCCAGGTAACAGAAAAACAAGTCATTTCATTCATTAAGCGTAATATAATATGCAGGTTCGGCATCCCCTCAGAAATTGTATGCGACAATGGATCCCAATTTATATCAGGTAGAACAAGAGAATTCTGTGACAGGTGGAACATCTCGCTACATAAATCTACCCCCAGAAACCCTCAATCCAATGGTCAAGCAGAATCCAGTAACAAAATAGTGATGGACAACTTGAGAAAGAGACTGAAAGAAATAGGAGGTAGGTGGGCAGACGAACTTCCACTGGTCCTATGGTCTGACAGAACAACACGTAAGGTGACAACAGGGCAGACCCCGTTCAGCCTAGTGTACGGGGCAGAAGCAGTGATACCATCAGAAGTCAGAGTCCCGACACACAGGTACGACTGCATCACTGAGGATAGAAACCAAGTGGAAATGGTGAACAACCTGGACACGGTGGACGAATTACGATCCAGCGCAGCTATCCGGCTGGCCGCCTACAAGCAGACTGCTGCCAGAAGCTACAACAAGAACGATAGGATCAGGGTCCTCCAGGTAGGGGACCTGGTTCTAAGGAAAGTCTTCCAAAACACCAAAAACCACCAAGCCGGAAAATTCGCTTACAATTGGGAAGGACCTTACCAGGTCGAAAGCATAGTAGGCAACGGAGCCTACCAACTTATGACCATGGATGGCCAACTCATTTATAAACCTTGGAACATTGTTCACCTAAAAAAATACTACATCTAGGGACGCAACCCAGATCACTACAAACAAGTAGGTACTGCCAAGACAAGAGCTACCCCACGGGTTTGACACAACTGGCATATTCTTCCCCTGTTCCTTTCTTTTTGTTTTCTCTCTTTCTTTCTTTTTGTGATTTTTTCCTAATCCTTTACCTTAAGTTTATTTTTTAATTTATTTTAAAAAAAAAAAAAAAAAGGGGAATACACATATACATATTTTTGGTTCTGGGGGTACAAAATATTTTTTATGTCAGTGTGTCTGAGGTTACTCAAAAGTCCACTAGCCTAACCTCCTGGCAGTCCAAAGTAAAACAGAACGAGCAGCACCTCACCTCTGCAGGAACAACAGCGTGCGCCTGGACGAACATGAATCACTCAAAGTGTTCCATCAGGGCAACCAGACCCCAGTACCAGCAAAGGCACCACAACATAGCGTGGCACTCAAATGCAAGGGTAATCGTATCCCCAGAGCCATCATCTAAAGTCATGTCGGCCTACACCCGCAGTGCATCCCCCACAAATACAATGCACTCCCAACAAAGAAAAGCGCGCTACACACAGTAAGTCACCACAAACGCACTCAAATATAAAAACCTTAACCAAAGGGTAGAATATCTTACAAACAAGAAATAAAAACAATGTTCAAAACAAAAGGCCCCACGGGCTACGAAACGCAAAACAACAATACCAACTACGTACTTAAGCATCGACTATTTTTAAAGAAACACTTAATCTGCTGCAGATGAAGGAGCATTAGAAGGCACATCAACATCCCCTCCTGCGGGCACATCCCTTCCTGCAGGCACGACATCTACTGCATGAACACCCTCGTCAGCAGGAACACCTCCCTCGTCTGGGATAGACCACCCTGCAGGAACGACCCATTCAGCAGAAACATCTTCCCCACCTGGAACAGTCGCATCAGCAGGAACCGTCCCTGACGCCGAAGCAACATCTGGCCCATGGGAACATCTCGCCTCCTCCTCGCTGTCAGAGGTCTCCATATCACCCAAAATGCTCAAATCGGGCTTGGATGGAAAAGCCTCCGCAAACAGGCGCTCCTCCTCCTCCAGGTCCCTCTCCAAATATTGCCCAGCCTGGAACTTCTTGATGCGTTGAATCTTGGACTCCCAGGTAGCGTAGAGTAAGGAGTCCAGAAGGAGCTTCTTCAGAGAAAGAACCTGATCTTCAGCCGCCTTAAGACCAGCGATAAGAGAGCGGTTAACATTTTGGGTACGAGCCAACTGATCCTGGGCTGCCCTCTTCTCGTCCACAGCAGATGGAAGCTGAGTTTGCAAAGCCGCATTTTGTCCCTTGAGATTATTCACCTCCTTCATCAGGCGTGCCACCTCCTTTTTGAAGAAAAGGCTCCTTTGTAAACTCTGGAAGGAGAACAAACGCACATTAGCAAGCCACTCGGCGGGAAAAGCTGAACGAACAAGAAAATCATCCTTACCACGAAATCCGCCTCCACGGCATTACTTAACAACTCTGGAAGAGGCTGAGAGGCAAGCAAGCGATTAGGCCCAGGAAGCAGAAGTTGTTCCAACTGAGGCCACAATGGGCCATCAGAACTGCCCCCGTAACCTCTGGGAAAGCGGAGAAGGGAAGTGGCTCTAGGAACGGGAGGCCGAGGATGCACAGAAGACAGAGGAGAGACAGGTGCAGGAGCAACAGCCGACCTAGGAGTCGCAGCGGTGGCCCTCTTAGGGTCTGGTTGAGACCAAGAAGGGGTAAGTCTCCGCTTCCTCTTTTCCATCACTGAGTCCAGGGAAAATGAAGATCAGTCTGCAAGGGCGACAGGAGCCCAAAGGTCAGGGGGTACGCCAGGAGGAACAACAAAGACCCTATAGTGGAAATCCGGCAGTGGGATAATAATATACCTGACGACATGGATGGTTGTTCTTGCTCCCGTCTAGCGGTAAGGTAGGATTCCCCTTCAGATTCGACGTCCTCCCCGGCGGCTTCCTCCTCCTCACTATCAACCCTCAGTGGATCCTCCGACGTGCCAGCTATTTTGCCTTCCAGAAGAAGCGGGTATGTCCTCTCCCAGGGAGACGGACTGAAGAGCTTGGTAATCACGGAAAAATCCTTGGTAGGGGTCGGTTGAACCAAATCTGCAAAGGAGAGCAAGTAAGACGGGTGAGTCGGAAAACAGAAGAAAAGTATGGCCAGGAAAAATGCCTGCCACCGAACCCCACTTATCAAACAAGTAGTCGGGGGGAGGTGTAATGGAACTAATTTTCACAAAAATGAAGAGCTTGAACCATCCGTCATCCCTCACTTTAGGTGGAAGGATTATTGCGGTATTTTTGGCATCACGAGCACTAAGGGTCGCCAAGCCATGACCCAGGGACCTGTAGGTGTACAAGGCCGCGAACTCTCCGAAGCCCATGTTTAACTGGTGATCCTCATCCAGAATGCACAAGGAAACCAAGACCCGCCATGCATAGGGCATAACTTGGCAAGTCACTAGTTTATTGAAGGCTAGAAACCTCTGGATCAAGACAGGCAAAGGGAAAGCTAAACCCAACAGAAAGGGGTACTCAAAGAAACACGTCCAACCCGGACGACGGAAATCGGCACTTTCGCCTGGCTGGGGAAGGTGGATCTCAACACCCTCACCCAGACCGAACCGTTTCCTTATTTCCGGGAGAGCGGCATGGGAATAGCACGAGTTGCTCAAGTACTGTTCACGGAGGATCTCCGTGGGAGTAAAAACGTCGGGATCAAGTGAAGGGGAAGACGTAGGTGTGGGAGAGTGGGAACGATCTAGGTTCTCCATAGCAAGGACAAAAGTATACCTGTGATAGCGAGAATGGCGAGAGGAATGGGTATGTGGGAACGGTGAAGGTACCGAAGGAAATGAAGGATATATTTGTAGAGAAGAAAGAAAAGGGGAAGTTATGAAATAACTGTTTGGAAAGGGAGATAGGGGGCGAACGATTAAAGTGGGTATTGGGGGAAGGGTGAGGAAATAGGGGGCAGTTGGCAGTTTGATAGAAGGGAGTTATTTGACAAGACAAGTCCTCCTAGAAAGAAATTACCATCATTACGTCAAGAGCTATAATTAGTAATTTCTTGGGGGTAATTGTTTGGGTAATTTTCGGTCAACATTCCAGAGGGACACGTGGCTGCTTGTAAGTGGATCAAAGCAGAAGGTATAGATCGCTGACTCGGCAGGCGGAACAGAGTAGCACAGCGCAGTCTCCTGTCAGGAACCTGTCAGGAGGAACATGAATTGGTCATATAACAAAGTCCATAAAAGTAGGGGAGTTGAGGGATTTCAGGAACGTGTAGCTGAAGGCCAACAGTATAGTGGACTAGGGTTTTGAAAAGCATATAAAGAGGAGGAGTCAAAGGCAGAAGGACACACAATTATTCAACATCGTCTCTAAGAGTAATCACCCCCTTAATCATTAAAAAAGCTTTATATTTATTGTATCTTTCCCTTTCGGTTCTCGCTCACTCTCTCATAAACAATTCATAGCATAATATTTGGCGGGATTCCGACCCCCCCCCCCCCCCCCCCCCCCCCCCCCCCCCCCCCCCCCCCCCCCCCCCCGCGGTTTTTCCTGATTTGGGTTTCCGCCTCACCAATCTCCTTGTGTCCTTTTCTTTATTGCGTTGATTTATTTTCGTACAGATTGCTTTACGTTGTTCAATCGCTAAAATTAATAGCTACTCCAGTTGATCATTTTGACCCGACATTAGTAATATCCTTCTAGGTAAATTTTTACCAAAACATTCTTCATAGATTTTATTTTATGTAAACTGATTTTGCATAATAGATATATATGCTGTGAAAGGATAGGACGATTATCTCGATTAAAAACTATTTATGATAGATGCAAGTTTTTCTAAGTTTATAGAGTAAGTGTTAAGCACATACCTAGTCATATCATGTGCTGAAATAGTTTTATTTCATGTTATCATGTCTAATACTATTTGAGAAGATTTTATCAACCAAAAGTATTAGCTAATGGTTGAAACTCAGTTTACTATTTACTTCGATTGAATTATTCTCACACTACAAATACTTTACAAAAAAAATCGTCTTTATCATGACTTAAATTGTACACAGTATCTAACTACTTACTCCTCTTAAGAATCTCTTATAAGTCTAAAAATAATCCAATTCAATAACTTTTGCATACGATCTAAATTTCACCTTATTTGTCACTGAAGACCTTACATAGCAGTGGCGATTCTAGGAACTCGACACAGGGGGTGCGGAAATTGGACAATCACACACATGACATTAGGTTAGTGGGGATTTAGAACTCCCCCAAGCGGCCAAGCAGATTTGAGTTCAAACAGAAACACAATCCTAACCTAAAAATGTAATTAATTATTGATATGAGAATTACATTATTTTCTCCTTTATGTTCTTTAAAAAGAATATTGTAGTGTGAAATTCAGACAACATAAATGAAACGTAACAAAAAGAGTAGACAAGACTTATTACCTCCGATAACTGGAAATCCCCCCAAATTTTAAGATTTTTGAGTACTATTTTAAAAAAATAGACGAATTCTTAAGACTCGTAGGGAGTGTATTTTTAATGATAGATTTATTCATAAATACAAAAAGAATTAAGACTATAAAATATAATTTGCAAATAAGGTAGATTTGACGTTTTTTATTTAAAGTTAAATATAAACATGTAACCAATTTAATGGGTCAATAAAAGTAAAAAATTATACTTTTCGTATTAGAAGGTGTATTTACATGGGGGCCCATTTTATATTAACTTAAGTATGAAAGAAAACAGAAAAAAAGAAAAAATTGCTTGAAGTGGTAGTTGAACCCACAACTTTTCAAAGTTAGACATGTAGTTAATCACTAGACCAACCAGCACAAACCGTTTCTTTGTTAATCGAAAACGTATATATTTCTGGGCTTGGGGGTGCAGGTGAACCCCATGCACCCCCCTAGAATCGCCCCTGTTACCTAGGCAATTGATTTTGCCACTATCAGTTCCTTTATTGCTACGAAAAGCAAAGAAACAAATAGACAAACTGTATTGTTTATGTAGTACGGAGTAATAGGTTGTGCCATTAACCTAATAAGTCGTGACATTACTTCATCCCTTTATATATATAAATGCTAGATGTTTGAAGTTAATTTATGCTCCCTCCTATTTTCAATAACCTTCCTCTTTTACTTTAACACAAAAATTAAGAAAACACACTATCCCACCATATAATTAAATTTGGACCACACAAATATACTATTCCATCATAAATTAAATTTAGACCACATAAATACTTACCAAAAAATGAAATAGGAAAAATATTGTTAATAGACGAAAATAGAAATGAGGAATGTTATTGAGAATAGAAGGGATTAGTCTGTGAACATTGATATCTTTGGTAGCTTCACCAAAGATTTAGCTATTATGGGACCCAAAAACTAATAAAATACTACTAAGAAATGTAGGCTTTACTTTGTGAAGTTACACTCCTAAAACTTGAGAGCCTTTCGAAACATCAGTCGCCAAGTGTCTCAACATGAAAGATAGGGACATTTTTTCATCCTAGGAGTAACAAATATTACCAACTTGATCATACTAAGATTCTACTTTAAATAACGCCAAAATACTCTCCTTTTTGGCACAAATCCATATTAATAATACTATTATGGTATCGGTTTCTAACATACAAGTATGTTTTAAGAGCACACGATAATACGATAAGAAGACATATAAGTAAATGTCAGTTAATTTAGTTGTTAAAGTAATAAGAGGTGGTATTTGTAACCTGAGTTTAAATCCCGTCAAATATTAAAATCGTCTTTGTGACTTCCTTTAAACCAAAAAAAGAAAAATAATATAGGAAAATATTTTTAAGATTCGATCGTGAGAAATTTATAACTGTATTCATTGTTATCATTTTTTAATGAAGAAACCTTTAAAATATTGTCTCGCTTCTTATTTCGTACACACCTTAAAAAATTTGATAAACTTTTAATTCTTGTGCTAGTAGAATGAATTTTGCTGAATTTTTTTAAATTTATAGTAGTTGAACTTTTTTAATGAACTTAACTTATAAGATCTGAACTAAATTTATAAGAATTGCTTGGAGCTAATTTGAACTTATTGGAGCTTACTTGAATTTGTAAGAGCCAAAGTTTTATGAATTGAACTTAAAGGAGCTAAACTTATAAATATAGGGGTATGGATTGAATTGAAATTTTCTGTATTGAATTTATAGGAGCTGAATCTTTATGAATTGAATTTACAGATATTATACTATTCAGATTTAAACTTATAAAAGTTAAACTGAATTTATACAAGTTGAACTTTTCTTTAACTGTATTTAAAAATAGCAACTTTAACTTTAAACAGGGCCTTGGTGGTCGGTCTTATAATGGGTAGCTTGATAAAAAAAATATGAAGATGGAATCCAATATACTTCACTCAAGCACACACCAAGTAATATAAAACTTGAATGAGCAATGTGAGCATGCATCAACGGTCATTTTTGTCTTTTGCTTTGAGTTGGTTGTTTTCAAGATCATCATTAAACATGTTGAGACATAATTAGTCATTCTAATCATGTTTTATTAGTCGTTCTAATCATGTTTTAGGGGAGATGAGAATGGTTAAAAATGGTGGTGGGGGAAAGTTAATCATAATGGTGTGCAATTAACATCCATCCCACCATGTGATGGGATATTTACATCACTTAATAATCGTATCATCATGACAATAATATATGGGATTAATTAATAGGCAAATTCTTTTTTTAGGATGTATATTCGTCTTAATTTTAAGACGGGTTAAATATACTCATGTGTGATGAATAAGCCAAAAGTATATATGACCCGTTTTATAGTATTGATACATGTGAACAAGAGTTAACTAAAGTGGTAAAAACTCTTTTATCTCAACCATGAAGTTGGGGGTTCGATTCTCACCCACGACATAATTACGCTCATTTAAACAAAAAAAAATAGTATTGAAACTTGGTAATTAACAGACTCTACTCTTTCACATACACTGTTTCACAAAGTAGCCGAAACTAACCCTGTCTACGTTCTTTTTTTAATTATTAGGGGGTCGGAGCACGGGGTGAGTCCGAGGCGGGCAATGTTGTGGTTGTTCATGGTGTGCGATTGGTTGTAGTCGAAATATGTGGTGCGATCGGCTGGAGGGTGAAGGTGGTTAGTCTGATTGTTGGCGGACTGGTGGGGGTGGGGGAGGTAGAAGATCGGTGTTGTATTGTTCATGCGTAAAGAATGCTGTTTTTTTTAAAAATAGTAATTAGTTTTTTTCTTTCTAAATAGGGAGTAATGTTTTTATGTTCTCTTATTTCTTTTATTTTTAAATATTAACTAGTTTGTTCTTTTTAAAATAATAATATTAAAATGTTAAATTAGTTTGTTTTTTCTTGAGCAATAAAGTTGGGCGATAGGACTAATTGGAGCACTGGTGAAGGCAAATGAGGGACTAGGTAGCACGGACACTTCACCTAACCAGCCGTCCCGTGTCGGACACCGTGTCGGATACCGTGTCGGACACACGGACACCTCTAAACAAGGAATGTGAGATTGAAAGACTAGAAGAGGTTGATTAGAAGATGAGTTTGGGTGAGAAAATTGATTAGAAAATGAGTTTGGGTGGGAAATGAGAATAAATTATAGTTAAAGTCAAATTTTACACTCAATTATTTACATTTAATATCGAATACTAGTACAAAAATAAAATTGTATGATATTTATAACTATAAAATATATATTTTATTAAATTTAAATGCCGTGTCCCGTGTCCTAAATTTCACGAGATGCCGTATCACGTGTCCGTGTCCGTGTCCGTGTCCGTTTTGGTGCTACCTAGATGAGGGAAGAGAGAAAATAATTCAATTGGATGAGGATAGGAAAAAATGTCATAAAATATAATCATAAAATCCGTAGGTAAAAGAGTAAAATCAGTATGTGAAAAAATACGACACAATTAAAGCGAAGATGCTCAAGGTGGACTCTTAGTTTGACCCAAGTTATGTCTATCAAGTGGGTTGGGGCCCATATGGCCATTGTGAAGGTCCAAGGGCTTGCAATTGATCTTGGTGATGATTATTTAGTTGATACTTTTGAGCCATTAAAATCCACTCGTGCAACAGGAGGAAAAGGTACCTATATAGAAAGCAAGATCATGTTTAGTGAAAGAATTATGTTAATCATATAGTAAGATTTTAGGATAATCTTATTATATAGTGTGGGGTTTTATCTAAAAGTATCTATTATGTGTAATTGTTCATGACCTTAGCACTCATAGATATTAAAATATTAATTGAAAAGTGGTAGGACGTCACCAAGTGATATAAAAATTTCAGTATTATTTTACATTACTCTCTAATATACTCCGTATGTGTTATGAAGGCAAAATTTGGAATAAATGAGAGACGGCGTGCAAAAATTGTCCTTCTAATCGTGCACTCTCTACTTTTGAAATTTGAAATCATGTTATCAATTAGGTTAGAGCATGGATCGAATATTCAATCCAAAAATTCAATTTTATACTATATGATATGTGATTAGAACCATATCTCTTATCGATTATCCATTTATTCGTATCAGATCAGTCCGGATATATATGGATATTCTACTCGATCCTAGTATCAACAATTCAACGGTATGGCAAAAGATGCTGTCATAAATCGATTTTTTATTTTAGTAATCTTTGTTTTAAGGATGATGTTTTTATAAATATTTTCATGAACGAACTGCCGCTGAATTCAAGTGCAGGCAAGAGTATGTATTTAAATTATTTTCACATCTTTCTGTGACTATCTTTTTATCAATATCATAGGGAATGGTTGTTGTGTAAATGCTTCTTTTTTTAGTTTTTACTGTAATAAATAGCGAAGAGTGTGTTACTTTGAATAATCGGAATTTTTTTGCTTAATTAGGGCTCAAACACTAACTATTTAACAAAATAGGGCGAATTTGAAACTATGGTTGTTGTGTATATGCTTCTTTTTTTAGTTTTTACTGTAATAAATAGCGAGGAGTGTGTTACTTTGAATAACTGGATTTTTTTGCTTAATTAGGGCTCAAATACTAACTATTTAACAAAATACGGCGAATTTGAAACTATTTACCAAAAATGGGTCAACATCATCAATTTTCGCGTTTTATTTTTTTTAAAAAAAATTGAACTATCTCCATGTCTGGGATATCGAGAAGGTAAAGAGAAATAAGGACAAAATGAAGCAAATTGGTGCTATTTGGGTACCTGCCGTAACTTCTCGACATCCAGCATGACGAGAAAGAGATGTCAACACCTTCTCGTTGTCTGGGACATCGAGAAGATGAAGGAACCAAAAAAATTTCAAATTTGCCAATCGTTATGCATGTGTGTCATTTTGGCATCCTTCATCTTCTCACTATCTTTTTTACCTTTGACGTTGATGCGCCTTCCTCGCTCTCTTGGGTTGGTGTAAATTGGCTACGGTGCTCTAAATGGCGTAAGTCGCCAAACACAATTGTAAAACTCAGTTAAACCCTAAAAATTGTCATTCTCAATTTCTAATCCAAATCACTCCATTTTTTTTTTCAACCACACTATAAGTTGAAGAAGCTAAGATCCCTTCTTATTAATAAAATATTTTTCATTGCAACTAGAACTAGATTTTTGATTGATTATATGTATTTTCCTCCTTTTTCATATTAGGTTAGTTTTAGTTTGATTATTTGATTTCATAGCTAGTTTTTAGTTGTTTAGTTCTTTAAATGTTGGTTGATGATTTCTATTACAGTAGGTCTCCCTTGTGACGGGTCGGACCTTGCGACGAGTTTTTCCTCTAACAAAATGGGTAGAGGGAACATGTGGGGCACCCCCCATGTGCTTTCCCTTTTCCCTTAAATGAGTCATTTGTGAGGGGAAGTGGTACCCGTCGCAAGCTTGTGACGGATACTGCCCGTCACAAACAAGAATTTGTGTTTCTATTAAAGGTTGCTTGGAGTAGCAACTGATACCTTAGAGAATGATGTCGAATATAATGTTCCTTCATAGTATGCTTGTCATTGCTAGTTATATGAATTTGAAACGCTGATTATTTTATGTGCTTGGCCTGCTTGCTAATATATGTTTGACAAATAAATAAGTACGGTGTTTGTATCGACGGTCAAGATGATAAAAATTGGAATTTATTCATTCAAGTAACAGTAGTTACTGCCTTGGTCATGAATAACTAAGTACAGTACACTATGAAGAGCCTGAAGAGTCATGACCACGTTCCCCTCAACGATATGCTTACGCCATTTAGAGCACCGTAGCCAATTTACAACAACCCAAGTTAAGAGAGCGAGGATTGGGAAGGCGCATCAACGTCAAGGGCAAGAAAGATAGCGAGAAGATAAAGGATGTCAAAATGACACACAGGTAGAGTGACTAGTCAGACTTGCAAATTTTTTTATTTCTGCATCTTCTCGCTATCCCAGACAGCGAGAAGGTGTTGAAATCTCTTTCTCGAGGTGCTGGATGTCGAGAAGCTACAAGTACCCAAATAACACGAGATCTGCTACATTTTGTCCTTATTTCTCTTTACCTTCTCGCTAACCCAAACAGCGAGATAATTCATTTTTTTTAAAAAAAAAATAAAACGTGCAAATTGATGACGTGGACCCATTTTTGGTAAATAGTTTCAAATCCGCCGTATTTTGTTAAATAGTTGGTATTTGAGCCCTACTTAAGCAAAAAATTCGAATAATTGTGTATCAAGTTTTTAGTGTAGTCCCTAAACAGGGAAAAATTCTTTTGTCTTTTGGGAAAACAGTCCTCCTTACACTTAAAGAATGGTGATTAAAACAGAATATTATAATTGCTTATGCGTAAGGAGAATCGTCCTTTTGCGGACAAGAATTTTTCCTAATCAGGTACCCCAAGAATGTTCACAAATTCTCATTTGTGACGGACCGACCCGTCGCAAGTTTCAAATCCTCCTAACAATGAGCAAGTGGGGTGCAACTGGAGCCCCCCACTTGCCTTGCCACTTGTTCTTTATGAGGGGAATTTGACTCATCGCAAGCTTGCGAGACTTATTGAAGAATGTTAAACATGAAGTCATATCAAAGGTAAACCAAAAAACAATGAACTCGTACTCGTAGTATAGCCAACTGTTAAATTTCATAATCGGGCCTGAGTCCAACCCGTACTGAGAAGAGATAGTTCACTTTATAAACCCAATGGGATTCCACTCTAAAACCAATTGACAATAGAGGGAGTAGTTCATTACCTTATAAAGTGATAACTCTCTCTTCTTTTTATCAATGTGAGATTAAATCAGACTGGGGGCTTTCTGGCCTCTCTTCCAGCTGTAAAGCAAACCGTGTTATTTTTCAACGGATGCGTTTTTTTCTTAGCCCAGTTTTTCGTTTCTTTTATGCCCAGGTCTTTTTTTTACCATGGGCTCTGATACCATATTAAATTTCATAATCGGGCCTGAGTCCAACCCGTACTGAGGAGAGATAGTTCACTTTATAAACTCAATGGGGTTCCACTCTAAAACCAATTGACAATAGAGGGAGTAGTTCATTATCTTATAAAGTGATAACTCTCTCTTCTTTTTATCAATATGAGATTACACTCACATGTGAGAAATCGGGTTTCTTCACCAACCTTCTTTTAAGTCTATGCCCTATAGTATTAGTGGCCTATGGTATGATTATTCAATATCCTAATTGTAACCCGGAGTAGTAATTTGTACCAGCCGACCTACCACTTTGTCGAAGTTGATCATTTCATCTGTTTTTCTAGCCTTGCTTTGTGGAAGGTTTAATTAAACGGAAGTCGAGGCAGTGGCATACCCATAATTGTTAGAGTGCGGGGTTACTTTTAGTGGGTTTATAGAATATAAAATTTTCAAGTCAATCGAATTTAATTGAGTTATAAAAAAGTCTTTTGTTAATAAAGTTGTGAGATCTTAAGACCTCGCGGCTCTATAGATGGGATTGCTATTGAGTTGGGGTCAACCATTCGAGTTGGGGTCGGGCTGACCTAGGGAAGAGCCGGGTTTGGCTAGCGGAACCATAGCCTGGCCGGGGTCGGGCTTGATAGTGGTAGACCTGAAATTGGCCTAGGACGGGCCTAAGGCAGGTTTGGGTGGGCCGGGTGGAGATAAGTAAATGAAGATGATTATGTTATATTACTTTAATTCATTTGTCTAATTGCAATTGTTAAAATCTTTTTCCATGTATGTAATGTAATAGACCTACATTAACAAAATTAAGAGTGAAGTTCTAATTTATCAAACGAACGTAGCCACAATAGCGAGTTTGCTACCATAGTGCATGGTAGTATGATATTAGTTCTTAGAGCTGAGTGAAGAGGTTGTTATAATTTATGTAAATGATTACATAAAATTTAACGTACTCTAGGCTAGATAATAGATATATAATCTATCTACAAAATTTATAGGTACAGTGCACGAGTATGCACCGTTCCTTAAGTTACAAAAGAAACAAAGAAAGAAATACACAAATAATCTCGAACTCAACTCTCACTGTATGCAAAATTTGGATATGGTCGTCCCATAAATGAGGTATATATGGTGTTATATCGGTGTTCCTTTGTTATATCTTAGCTTGTAGATCATCATATGGGCTCTAGGTAGACGGGGACTCCGTGCTTTGGCTTTATGGTGAGAACTACTATAGGAGCATGTCTATAATTATCAGAAATTGTAAACTTGAACTTTGATACTAGCATGGCTAGTATTATTTTGGCTTCCATGACTGCGAAAGATTGGCCAATACAATTTCTTGGACCGCCTCCAAATGGAATAAAACGACCTGAAATGAAAGATTTGGAGGCAAAACGATCTGGATTGAACTCGTTAACATCTTTACCCCATAATTCTTGGTCGTGATGAATGGCAAGTACCGGAATCCATATTGATAAACCCTTTGGAATGAGAAGATCTCCCAATTGAAGGTCTTCAAATGCCATCCTAGGTAGAATAGTAGCTGGTGGGTACAACCTCAATGATTCATTTATTACCATGCTTAACTGTCAACATAATTCAAAACTTGTGTTAGCTTTTTTGAGAAAAAATATATATAACTTTTAAGTTGGTATATATAACTTGTGAAAGGAGTTCTGATCCATTTTTATTTAAAAACGAATATGCGTTGACTTCAACGAGAATTTGTGGGTTACTAAACGACACTACACTAAAAATAACATACACTCCTCACATATATTAGATGTAGGGGAAGAACACTCAAAATCGGAGGAAGTACGTTTTATGCACGACATTAGTTTGGCATTTTTGTTCCAAATACATAATAACAAAAATATAAGATTGTGACATTCCACTATTTAATTTAGTTTTTTTTAGAATATTAAATTTGTAGATATGGAGTAACACTTTGACCAACCGGCTTACCTATCTAGGCCTTTTATTTAGATTTGATAGGTAGGGAATAAATAGAATATACAACAATTCTTTACTTTTTTTTTATTATTATTTGAAGAAACAATTCTTTAAGGTAACAGAGACTAATAGACTATACCTAAAAATACCCGCATTTTGGTAGTCTTATGCTACATTTTTTCACCTTCTAACTTTTGAAGTAAAAAAGCGTGTACCACGACTGAAACACCGGGTTAACAGTGAAATAAATATAGCTTAATACAAAATTATTTTACTATTATTAAGATATATACTCATAAACATCAAGTCTTAAGTTCAATTTTCACTTATTTTATCGAACTTTGCATCGCATTAATATCGAACATAGTAAAGAAAACAATTATAAGTTGATATGAAAAAATGAATATGATATTTACCAGACGAAACTTAGGAAGATGATCAGTTGAAGGAGTAGCACCGTTACAAACTTGTGAAATCTCATCTCGTAACTTTTCTTGCCAATTTGGATTACTTGCTAATAACATGACGGTCCAAGTGAGTAACAAGGCCGTAGTTTCATGTCCCGCAAAAAAGAATGTCTTGCATTCATCCATTATTAATTGTAAATTCAAACTAAATCCATCTTTCTTTTTCTTTTGCAATTCATTCATTAAAATCCCAAGTAAATCACTTCCATACGAATCGCTTCTACCCATTTCGACACCTCCTTGTCGACTCTCGATTATATCCATTAATAGTCCTTCCACCTCCATTTTTAAGGTTTTGATGTCCTTGTTGTACTTGCTAGGGAAAAAACTGAAATTGAGGTGTACACCATTAATTAGTGATAGGTCAATTTAGATGCAAAGTAATTGAGATTGATAGAAAAGACTATGCATGGTTTGACAAATAATGAGGATATTTATAGATAGAATCAAATTTAAAAAATAAAAAAAGAGACTAAAAAGGGATTGTATAGTTGTATGTAACTATGTATTGGAATAAAACATAGAGAATCATCATAAGTCAACACTAATTTACAACTTAACATCCTAAAAAAATAATAAATAAAATTAAATAATTGTTTTTGATTCATAAGTAAAAAAAATTGAAATTATAAGTGGTTGTTTAGCTGCACGTAGAAAATATATCGATATCTTACCGGCTCCCGGGTAAGCAAAGATGTTTGCTAGCTTGAGCACAACGGTGCTGAAGAAGGTTAAGAAGGTGGAATATCTTCTTCCCTTTCTCATGACTACTCCCAAATTCGATCCTAGAGATAATATCTGCGGTTAAACTCGTCATTAACTCACCAATTTCGACCTCATTTTTGTCATTTTCCATGGTGTTTCTAAGCGATTGGAGCATGTTATTAGTGCATTCCACAACATGCCCTGCATAGCTCTGCATCATATCAAAGGACAATAAATCTTATTACTTAAAGCCAAAACTCTTTACGTAAATAAAAGCCAAATATAATGATATGGAAAATTAGTTTAAATAAAGTATTAATAGGTAATCATGCTTTAAAGAAGAATCCAATTAAGTCTATCCAATAAATAATATTCATGGGGTTCATATTGCATTATAATAATAATTATACTAAAGTTGTAATTTTGTTTGTATTTTATTTACCTTAAGCTTATCTCCCATAAAAGCAGGGGATACAATGTGCCTTTGGTGATACCAAGCGTCACCATTTGCCATAAGTAATCCACTTCCTATGAAATTCTTTGACCCTTGTTGTTGTAGCCATGACTTGCCACACAAAGGGTTGTACTTAGTGAGCAACTCCTTGATCATATCCGGGTCCGTTAGACACATCCGTGGCTCAAATCCGTTCCAATATACGTACCTCTTCCCTACAATAATAAACCCGCTTAGAAAACTAAATAATAGTTTGCAATTATTGTTCTATTAAAAAATCATCCCTTTCAGAACTAGTGACCAAGAGTTATAGTCAGTTTATTTTTATTAATGACATAGTGATACCAGGTAGAATATCTTAGACATTTTCTAGATAGTATTATATTAAGCAGTTATCGAATATATGGTTTTACCATATTTTCGAGACCAGAGGAGGTAATGTGGAAGAAGGCGAGGGACGATATCGTGGGAGATGGTAGGCATGTCCTTAGAGGTGGAAGAAGCAACAAGAGAAGCCATGTCTAGGAGGTTTCCTAGAAGAGGGCGAGGTTTAGGGCCACGCACTCCTTGCTTGTCCATAATTTTCTTGATACGTCTTGGACAAAGCCAATAAAATGATATAGTTTCGTAGCTTATTGTTATAAACCAACTCAAAATCATGATCAAGAAAGTTGTTATAATGAAGGCCATTGTTTGTTTATAGTAAGTAAGTGAATGAAAGAGAAAGAGAAAGAGAAAGAGAAAGAGAGAGGAGATGTGACTTGTAAATTGCCTACTAAGTGTTGTATATATAGTGGTCATAGTATGTCACTATGTGACTATGTGAGTAGTTGGTTATTTTCACTAACAAAAGGTATTTCATTGTTTTTTTTTATTAATTCCATTCATTAATAGGAAAATTAATCACATAGATTCCAATGAAAAGGCAAAATTAGGCTTTTTATTTATTGAAGTATTTGTTTTTTGGAGAGGAGTATTTATTGAAAATTAAAGGAGGTAATCTAAAGTGATTATGTATGGACTATGGAGTTAAGTTTTGTTTGTTTAAACTATCCTGATATCCTTGATAGCCGATACTTATTCAAATGCGTTATTTCTCATCGTGATTTATGTCTCATCCCTAGGTTTTGCCTTTCGTGCCTATTATATAGTTTTTCTAATTTTTATTATAACACTAAATAGATAATGGGCAATTGAAGCCTCGTAGTTTTCGATGCACTATCATAACATTGTTATAACTAACATTATTGTAACTACGTATGACTTGGAATACTAACGATCATGTAAATGAGTTTTTGTTCATCATATATTAAATATACTACTCCGTACTTCAATAACTCAAATATTCTGGGGCGTTTGGTTGAGGGGTTTGGAATGGATGAGAATGGATTGAGGCAAATTTAGTGTATGGTTGACTTGTTTTGGAATGGAGTTAGATACTTGATGGATTCTAACCCCATTCCAACCCCCTAGAATTGCATACCTAAGTTTCATCCCAAGTTTCTAATTTCATTCCCTTCTAGTATAAAAAAATAAACCTACCAAACAAGTTTAATTAGAGTGATATGAGAATCTTAATCCATTCCATTATACCTGCTTAAACCAAACGACTAATTTTTCTGTCATCGTTTGCGTTATGCAACTAATTTTGCTATGATATTGAGTATGACATCATAAATCATTAGTAGTATCGGACTATCGGGGGTATGACAATGACATATTTATTATACGACACTGAACCAAACATGACAAGAGATTGATAACTAGGAAACAATCAATTCTCGCATATGTGCCAAGGGAAAAAATCATTAATTGGTTATTAAAATTGCGGATATAGATGTAACAGTATTAATAAGAGTTATGGAAAATCAAAGATGTTGAAGCTTATTTTCAAGGAAAATTATCAATATGGGTGCCTGAGATTTGGCCTAATGTCAATATGGGTGCCTAAGGTTTGCACAATCTCAATTTGGGTACCTCAGATTTAATTGTAGTTTCAATTTAGGTACCTAAGGTTTGATTAGTTTCACTTTAGGTACCTAAGGTTAGGTTAGTTTCACTTTAAGTGCCCAAGGTTTGAACTAATATTATTTTGAGTATTTTTACTTAAAATAAATTTTTCTTTTAATAACCTAATTAGTAATGTTATATTAATATTTTAATAACCTAATTATTCATGGTAGTTCTAGATTTAAGGTCGGATAATTTAATTCAAAGTCTTATTTAACGTCGCCGGTTATAAAATGAGATCACTCGATCTACACAATGACGGAGTCAAAAAACATGTGTTGAAATTTAACGAGTTTGCGGCAACTTTGTGAGATTATCATCAATTTTTACCGGATTCCGTGTTTTTTTTTTTGATAAGGTAAAAAATTACCGTATTCTGTGTTGTGTGTTGGTTTTTTAACTTTTTGGTTTGCGAATTAGGATACTGCTTGCAACACAAAATTTCAATACAAATTTTTTTAATTGGCAATTCCATACAACTTGTAGCAATTAGGTTTGTGCACTCTTGTGACACTAAATATTGGTGGAGCCGAGAAACTGTTAAGCACAAGCGATACCATGTTATTGAATTATAACCTCTTCAAGTCTACAACTAACTCAAAATTTCAATTTTACGGTTATTCTCTCTTAAATTAAAACATGGAGATATGTCTTAAGATTAGAACGGATAAAAAAATAGATTATCACTTAGATAAACGACACAATATTATATATCATTTTTTTGTGTAATATATTATATTTTTACGGTTATTCTGTCTTAAACTAAAATATGAGGATACAGTTCAATATATAGATGTAATATCCTCGAAATAAAAGACTAGTATTAAATTCTAATATATAGTACAAGTATGGTACTAAGAGCTAGAACTAAGACTATTATTACACGTATAGACTAATATCCGACTAAATTTGACTTTATTTATGAATGATGCCCAAACCAAATATACTAATGTGTTTGGATATAATATTTGAACCCCTTATAAAAATGTAATAATAATGATTTAATATACTATTTTCTTGAAACTTCATACTAGACATTTGCCTTTAATAAGATACTTATGCATGGACTTAATATCTTATCATGCTATGTGATAAGGTCTAAGTTGATCTAATATTTTAGAATGACTATCACTATATTACTTAACCATTAAGACTTAGAAGATGAAAAATAAAAACACAACACTATCATGATGCACACATACACACACGTAATTCTAAGTTGTATAAATAGCTTTCATTATTCACAAATTGTTAACAAAAAAGAAGAAGTAAAAACTAAAGAGAAATGGGAGGAGGGCACAAGGGACATAGTACGTACACCACTACGTCTATTATTCTTTACATAATAATAATTATAAGGTATGACTTCGGGACCTTTTGTCGTTATAATTATTTAGTTACCGTCTTATAAATACATAAAATAAGAGGATAGTATAAGTAATTATTTATATTATTTTATCCGTAAGTTTTGTAGCAGAATCATTATAATGCTAGTATGATTTCGGAACTCTTCGTCGATATAAGTAATATTTACTTTAAAATAAGAAGATGTTAGAATAATTGGTTATCATAAATTTATCGTAAATTCTATCTTATGACTGTATATATGTATATATATATATATATATATATATATATATATATATATATATATATATATATATATATATATATCGTCTATGTTATATATATGTCTTATATGCTATAATATTTGTCATGCTCGTACTGTTGTTATGATGTATAGTTGGCCAATTGTAGCATTCGGGATACGATTACAGGAGAGGGATGACATTACAAATTTAACCTGTGTACATGGAAGAGAGCACGGCTCCATGATATGAGAACTGCGGTTCTGGTTATTACTGGTGAAAGTGTCACGGGGTTACAAAAATAATTATATGGTCTTGTGTACATGGAGGAGGGCTTAGCCCAGGGGAGTAATTACTCCGTAATGTGTCTCACTTCAGTAATGGTAGACCGTTATATATATTATTGTGAAATGAATGTTGCATACTGATATGACAAATTGTGCATGTCTATTTAATAAATGAATGGATGATATTCATGTGGCATATTATTTATATGTGAGACATAAAAGAGATAAAATAGTGAAATGAGAGCCTAAGGCCGGTGGAGGCAACCGGAGTCATACTCAGCCTGTGGTTGGCTGATCCCGTCATATTCAATCTTTTTCAGGTTTCAGTATCAGGGAGTGTCAAGTGTGAGAAATTTCATATAAAAGATAAGACTTATAAGATGTATAATTCAACTAAATAAAGTTTTAACTTTAATTCTTTTCAAATGTATTTACTTTATAGTATAGCCTTGTATTTTCCGGAAGGGAAATTTCCGGAAAATACGGCGGTGACGCCCTGTAATCTCGCTTCCATTTTTATTAATAAAATGAATTATTTTGTGCTCCATGTGTACTTGATTTTCGGGGCGTTACAAAATGGTATCAGAGCAACCCTACAACCGCGTGTTGAGCCTTCGGCCATACGTTTAGTGGGGTGAAATATTCTAGGACTAAAATATTTTAAGAAGTAAAGATAATTACTAAAATAAAATAGAAATTGACTAAGAGAGAGTGGGTAGATATAGGTCGGGTAGATCTTAAATAAGTATTGTTATTTATTTACGTTATTAGGCCATTGTGTACCGTTGAGTCATAACTTATATGCTTTTTGCGTATAGTATCAAGTATTTATTTTCTAAAGTAAGCTAATTTAAAAGTAAGTTAACTTTAAGGACAATACTTATGTTAAGGAAGATCAAAATTATTTTCATAATGGAAAAGAAAATAATAACAAGAACCAGATGCGGACCAAGAGATTATTTTATGTGTGCTATTAAATATGTGGTTACTTTGACAATGTGATTTCTTTAAAATTTACGTACACTAAGACTCAATCAAGTTGGTAAGATCCAGGCATAAATTACATAAAATGTAAAGATAGAGTCTTATATTTGGATAAGTAACGTAAGATTTGGGGAAACAAAAGTTTTAAGGTGGTGTCGTTACAGATAATGAGTGGGACCTTGAGAGTGCCCTGTAGAAGAAGGAATGAGGAAGTAAGGCATATAAGAGTGACGAGTAGCGGGAAAAGCAGATGAAAGGTTATCGTAGTAGATTCATTGGCTCGGAAAAGAAAATAGGGTTATCAAGGGTAAAGAGTGTGTTGCGTTAGCACCATCGGGTGGGAAGTTAGCTATCAAGAAGATACCCGAAGAGGATAGGGACCCATATGAACTAGGGTATAGTCACTGGATGATGAACAATTCAGATAAGGAGGATGAGTAAGCGAGGAGTACCCGTCTTTTGGTTCAACCAACAAAGAATAACGGGTTTTAGCCGCCAAATTTTGGTTTTAAGTATCCATTGGTTATTTAGTGTGGTATATTTAATTGTGTGTGAATTTGCTAGGGTTGGATGGGTGGTATGTATAAACAATTTCGGTACGGTTAATGCGTGTAAATGTTTAAAACTTGTTGTAAGAAAATTCTATATAGACATGTAGCAAATAAATGTGATCAAACTTGAATAGTAACTTATGTTAATGATTATTTCTCAAACTAAAGTAAGAAAAAAACATTAAAATAAATATACATTTAAAACTGGGTAGAAGTAAGTAATTATGATCATCATATACGTTTAATAGAGAAAATTACAAAACATTTAATATTAATGTTATGATAATGGGGTTGATATTTTATAAGAGTAATTAATATTCAGAATAGTGGGGTGAAGAATGAAAAGTTTATAATGTGTCATTGAAAATAAGTTATCTCTTAAAAAAAGTATAAGGTTCATAAGCAAAATATTGACACTTAAATTTAGATATTTGACACAAATGTTAAAGTTAACATAATAAAAGTAATGTGTGTATCAAATAGTATCATGAAAAGTTAATTAAGTGTTAGAGTGAAAGTAAATGGAGAAACAAGCAAAGAATTACTTACAATTTGAATCACAAAATAGAATAAGCATAATAATTATGAAAGGAAAATAATGTGAAAATCATGACCTTAATGTTTTTGAACCGATTATGTGAATGTTGTGTTTTGTTTCCTCTAGTATTACTAATATTTTTTAATAATTATTATTCTATTATTCCTATAAGAATTAGTTGCCTTACTCATAATTTTCATTATATTAACTAAAGTAATAATTATTATATGATAACCATGAATATTGGAAAAAAAATCAATAAGAGAAAAACGTTTCTCAAGAAATTAAGAGTAGATGTTAAGTTTAGTAACATTGAACATATGTCATTGATAGTACTTAGAAGATATAATCATTAAAGAAATTGTTTAACGAACTTATGTTCTGTATAATAGTAATACAAGTTATTACTCTTGAGGTTAAAAAAAACAAATTGATATTAACGTTTATAGACCTAAAGAAGGTACTGTCGTACGTGACTTTTGGGGTGAGAACTTTTGATGATATAGAATGTGACCGTGTTAGGTTACACTGTTATTTTGAAATCAATCTAATTTTCTATAGTGTTTTAAATCATTCCAATCGACCATTCTATCTTTAAGATTTATACTCCTTACCTTCCACTCATTAAATCTAGGTGTTGGTCCCGTTATTCAAAAGTTTTTATATTCAAATTGATCGTGTATTACGGAAATTTTTAACTAGTTCAAGTTAATCCTTCAAGTATTTTCAAACGGTTTATTTTGTATGGAAATTTGTACCTTTTAAAAAAAAACCAAATTTGAATTGAAAATGAACTTTTCAATTTTGTTTTATTTGCTTTTGTGCAGTTCGCGTGATGTTAGAACTTGTTATTGGAGACGTCTAATAACCGGTTCAACGCACGCCTACTGATGCATAATTTGAGTTTGTCTTTGAATTGAATTTCTCGAATTCTTGTTTGCGACAGGAATTTTTGCATTCCATCATATAAGACGTGCGTTTTTTTCCTACTCATTTCATAAATGTGATTAAAAGAGTGTTATTAAATTCAATTCTTATAACTCTTATGAGGTTTGGAAACCCGAAGTTTTACTTTTCCATTTTCTATTTTAAAGTTTCGGGACGAAACTTATTTTAAGGAGGTAAGGAGGGTAGAATGTAATATCCTCGAAAGAAAAGACTAGTATTAAATTCTAATATATAGTACAAGTATGGTACTAAGAGTTAGAACTAAGACTATTATTACACGTATAGACTAATATCCGACTAAATTTGACTTTATTTATGAATGATGCCCAAACCAAATATACTAATGTGTTTGGATATAATATTTGAACCCCTTATAAAAATGTAATAATAATGATTTAATATACTATTTTCTTGAAACTTCATACTAGACATTTGCCCTTAATAAGATACTTATGCATGGACTTAATATCTTATCATGCTATGTGATAAGGTCTAAGTTGATCTAATATTTTAGAATGACTATCACTATATTACTTAACCATTAAGACTTAGAAGATGAAAAATAAAAACACAACACTATCATGATGCACACATACACACACATAATTCTAAGTTGTATAAATAGCTTTCATTATTCACAAATTGTTAACAAAAAAGAAGAAGTAAAAACTAAAGAGAAATGGTAGGAGGGCACAAGGGACATAGTACGTACACCACTACGTCTATTATTCTTTACATAATAATAATTATAAGGTATGACTTCGGGACCCTTTGTCGTTATAATTATTTAGTTACCGTCTTATACATACATAAAATAAGAGGATAGTATAAGTAATTATTTATATTATTTTATCCGTAAGTTTTGTAGCAGAATCGTTATAATGCTAGTATGATTTCGGAACTCTTCGTCGATATAAGTAATATTTACTTTAAAATAAGAAGATGTTAGAATAATTTGTTATCATAAATTTATCGTAAATTCTATCTTATGACTGTTATATATATATATATATATATATATATATATATATATATAATATATATATTAATAATATATATAATATATATTAATATATATATATATATAATATTATATATTATAGAGAGAGAGAGAGAGAGTTAGGTTCAAATGAGTCTTTCCTTAACTTTGAGTCCTTGAGTCCTAATCCAAGCCATTGGATCAAGAGGATGAATGACTAGGATTAAAACAAAATGGAGGGTCAAGATTGTGAGACACACACAATCCAATCTCTTCAAACCCTAATATATATATACCCTTTTTCACTCATTTTCTTTCATTTTCACATTTCTCATTCTCTTTCTACCTCCTTTCTCTCTCTAACATCCTCTTTAAAAAAAAAAACCAAAGAAAAAAAACCCTAACCCTCTCCCACCGGTCCACCACCCCCACCCCCACCGGTCCCCTCCCCCGACGCCGCCATGCTCCCGTCTCCCCTTGATCCGCCGCCCTGCTCCGGGTCCGTCCGCCTCCCTCCTCCTCCTCCGCCTGCCTCCTCCCCCGCCTCCCTCCTCCGCCAACTTCCGCTCCCCTGCACTGTCGCCGCCATCGTCCTCCGTGGTACCCTGCCGAGCCGCCACCACCTTCCTCGATAGCCAACCGCCGCCGCCACAAAAACCGCGACCCCCACCCTTTTGTGCCGCCGCCGTTCTTACCCAACACCCCACCACCACCGTTTCTAAATCTGAAAAAAAGAAGAGAAAAACAAAAACAACCATCACTTCCACCGCCACTATTTCCAGATCTGAAAAAAAAATAAACAAACACAACAACCACCATTCCACAACAACAACCAAAAGAAACCACCACATAAAACCACCACAAAAACCACCACGATTATGGACTTTTTTTCTCATTTTTTTTTAATAATAAAACAAAAAAAGAGTGGGGGGAGGTGGCCGGAAGGAAAAAAGCGGAAGGAGAGGATGGCGGTGGCGATGGCGGTGGCCGAGAAGAGGAGAGGAGGGAGAGGAGAAGGATAGGAGAGGCGGTGGAGATTGGGTGGCTGCACTGTTGTGGCGGTTTTGGGGCTCGAAAAACCGCCACTTTTTCAGATCTGGATTGTTTTTTTCAAGTTTTTTTTATTGTTTCCTTGTTTTTTATTTTATTTTGTTGGTGGTTGTTTTTTTTATTTTGTATCATCAAATTTATTTTATCTCGTTTTAGATCTGAAAAAAGGTTAAAAACTACCACTATTTCAAATCATGTTTTTTATTTTTCAGATTTGTTATGTTTTTTTATTTTTTATTTCAAATCTTTGTTTTATGTTAGATCTGAAAAAAGGTTAAAAGCTACTACTAAAGTTTCACTATTATTTACTAAAGTTTCACTAGTATTTACTAAAGTTTCATTATTATTTACTAAAGTTTCATTATTATGTACTAAAGTTTCACTATTATGTACTAAAGTTTCATTAGTACGTACTAAAGTTTCACTATTATGTACTAAAGTTTCACTATTATGTACTAAAGTTTCACAATTATGGACTAAAGTTTTACTAGTATGTATTAAAGTTTCACAATTATGGACTAAAGTTTCACTAGTATACACTAAAGTTTCACTATTATGTACTAAAATTTCACAATTATGGACTAAAGTTTCACTAGTATACACTAAAGTTTCACTATTATGTACTAAAGTTTCACAATTATGGACTACAGTTTCACTAGTATGTATTAAAGTTTCACAATTGTGGACTAAAGTTGCACTGGACTAACGTTATCTTATTAAGGACTGAAGTTACTTAATTAATGACTATAGTTACATTAGTATGAACTGAAGTTACACTCATAAAAAACTAAAATCACATAAATTTGTTTAAAAATTATGTAAATTCAAATTTATATAGTTAAAATCACATTTTAATTTAAAGTTACACAAAAAATGGTTAAAGTTTCACTCTTAATGACTAAAGTTCGTCTCATAAAAAAACAAAAATCACATAAATTTGTCTTAAAATTATATAAATTCAAATTTATATAGTTTAAATCACATTTTAATTTAAAGTTACACAAAACATGGTTAAAGTTTCACTCTTAATGACTAAAGTTCGTCTCATAAAAAAACAAAAATCACATAAATTTGTCTTAAAATTACATAAATTCAAATTTATATAGTTTAAATCACATTTTAATTTAAAGTTACACAAAAAATGGTTAAAGTTTCACTCTTAAGGACTAAAGTTCGTCTCATAAAAAAACAAAAATCACATAAATTTGTCTTAAAATTACATAAATTCAAATTTATATAGTTTAAATCACATTTTTATTTAAAGTTACACAAAAAAAGGTTGAAGTTACATAAATAATTATTAAAGTTACACTCGGAATGTAGGTGAAAGTCATTAAAACTTACTCATTTGATTCTAATCTTGTCCCTTCATTTTGTTCTAATCTTGTCCATTCATTTTTCTTTTAATCTTAGCCTTCCATCTTGTTCTAATCTTGTCCCTCCATCTCTTTCATCCAAAGGGCAAGATGAGGACTCATGGACTCAATTTTGAAGGTGGACTCATTATAACTTGACTCTATATTACACTAAAGTTTCACTATTATGTACTAAAATTTCACAATTATGGACTAAAGTTTCACTAGTATACACTAAAGTTTCACTATTATGTACTAAAGTTTCACAATTATGGACTACAGTTTCACTAGTAT
>JAIUZE010003996.1:0-91240 GCA_022085475.1 Heliosperma pusillum
GAAAATTATGAAAAATAAAGAAAAGCATAAAATCATAAAAATGGAACAAAGTAAACTTACAAGTTACAAGTATTGGATGTAGCAACAAAAACCTGAAAATAAAACAAAATAAAATATAATGGTATGAGAGAGAAATGAAATAAATGAAGAAGAAGAAGTAGAAAGAACAAAGATGGAAAGTTAGGATAACCTTAACTGGTGAAACAAAGGAAACTAAATATACTCTTAAAACATCAAATTTATGGTGTTAATGTTCTTTGCCTTAAAACCAAACCAAATCTTTACTTGTTCATCTGGGAAAACTTTGGTATTAAAGTTATTATTATTATTATTATTATTAGTACTACTTAATTACAATTAATTAGTTATACATTAATACTGGATTAATAAGATTAATGGAGTGTGGTCAAAGTTCAAAGAGGAAATTAAGTAGAAAATTTAGTGTGTGAAGACTGAAGAGAATTATTGTGAGGAGAGAGAGAGAGAGAACAATATTATGATTCTTTGTTTGTCTTTGTAACGGACAGTAGGAGAAGATGAAAGAAAATGAAGTAACAGGGTGTTTTTTTTGTTTTTAATTCTTGTATTTTTTGTATAATCATGTTTAATTCTTTGGATATATTTAAGGTAAGATCTAAATAAATTTTAGTGTTTAAAGTTGTCGCACCAAAAAAAAAATATTGAACCACTTAAGTATTTTATTTGTTTGATTGAATTGTTTATGTGTGAAAAACTCAATAGTGTTGTATGTGAGTGTTATCTCACATTGAAAATAGATGAGAGAGTTTACGACTTTATAAGCTAAGAGGTCACTTCCTTTATTGTCATTTGACAATTGATTTTATAGTAAAACCTCCTCAGGATTATGAGGCGGACTCTCTTACCAATTGGTCTTTAAATATTTTTATATTAAGAGCACATAAATATACCATTTTAATCCATATGTTTATTTCATTTACATTTTGCACAATACCAAAAAAAATATAAAAATATCATTGATTAGCGATTAGGAAATCCTCTGAGATTTCCCCCAAAAAATGTTTATATGGCATGATCTCATTTTTTAATTCAATTTTAAACTTTTAATACACCATTTGTCTTTCAATAAGGTTCACTCTTTCTATTCAGTCCGTATCTCAACAAGGTTTACTTTTGATTTTATTTCTTTGTTGACAGGTATAAGCCATTCTAGGCCGTCTCTTTCCATTTTAGGTCGTCTGACAATAAATTTGTCACATTGCCATTTGGGTGATGGCACTTTCTCAAGTTTTTTTGGTTAGATTCGCATGTGTCATGAATCAATATCATTAAGAACAAGAGTTAGCTCAAGTGGAAATAACACTCTATTTCCTCCAATCATAAGGTTGGGAGCTCGATTCTTATTTTCGATATAGTGCGCTTCCTTAAAACCCAAAGAAAAGAAAAATCAATATATCATTACATATTGCATGACATTTCTATACAAAGTCCATTTTTCAAGTCCGTATACATTCGTCAATATAATACTCAAATTTTAGTTTATAAATGATAAAATTAATCTTAAAACATACCAAATGATTGACTAATCATATTGTGAAGCAGACCGTCTAGCTTGTAACCGTCATAAACTTATTTTACCGACCTTTGCCACATGTTCTCCTATTTGCTCGTTGTGAAAGATTACAAACTTGTAACGGAATAGCTGTATCACACGTGAGAATTTGGTATTGTGAAGACGGTGAGTTCGAACCTCCTAAGTCCTAACAAAGAACACTAAAAGTGTCGGCAAATTCCAACGGCTACATATATTCACCAGTAGGTCTTGCTTAAGACGGGTCGGATCTTACAACGGGTATTTTGTGAGAGGAAATGGGTAGAGGGGACAAGGTGGGCTCCCCCCATGTGCTCTTCACTCACCCTTGATGGGTATTTTGTGAGAGAATATGGTATCCGTCTTAAGCTTAAGACGGATACCTTGGTCTGAAATAAGAATTTGTGTATATTCACATATTCACATGTCTTAAAGTTAGTGGGGCTAATCAACCAGATATGACGCTACTAAAATGATTCATTATACTTTTAGTATCATTATTAATTAATTAATACTCCTACTGAATGAAGAACAAATCCACCAACCAAAAAAGAAAGAGTAAAAAAAAGGAGTTAAAACGATACCGTTATTAAGAATTACGAAATAAAGCGTGTCGAGTATTGACGGTTACATAAAGGTTGACGCGACGCAAATATCATGTGGATATTGTGGATGAGAGACGAATCACATGATTAGGTGGCGACTGCCGCGGATACATCGTGTTTCTTGCGTCAAAGTCTACAACTTATTACGGCGGAATGCCTAAATTAGACTATCTCCAAAAACAAGTACACTCAGGGTCCTTCATATCCGTTTTCGATAAAGATGGGTTGAGTTGTCACACGGACATATCCGTCTCAAATTTTCAACGGACGCTATTCATCTCAAACTTAAGACGGGTCAAGTATATACCAAATAACCAACTTGTTGCCAACAAAATATCACAAGTTTTGTCTTTATTATCATCATGAGGTAGTATTCTCATTAACCTTCTTTATTTCCTTTTTCGTCAATCCGGTTTACTTTCTCTATTTTCTTTGTTGGGTTGATTTGTATGGTCTAAGATGTCTTTTCGGGCCCAAGCATAATGGACGGCCCGACACGGCACGGACCCGTGATTTGACCCAGGCCAAGATGGCCTCAAGCACGGACGGGCCAAATCCGGGCTTCGTCCAAGACTTTGGTGAAGAACCGTGCCTACGCACGTCACTACCAGGCACGAGGGGCACAACCCGAAGTGTGGCACATCATAGACACGACCCAAAATGGGGAACGACGCGCGACCCAATCGTGCATGGCAAGGCCTGGCCAGTCCAAAAATGATCGTTGCCTAAGTGCCCAACATCTCTTTTGCCGTAACCCAACGTCTCTTTTGCTGTAATCCAACGTCTCTTTTACTGTAACCCAACGTCACTTTTACCTTTTTTCCCTTGTAATTTTCTAACTCTATAATTACTCATCCATTTCCATTCATTTTATTCACAGTTCAATCTAATTTCTTATAGATGTCTTACAATTACAATCTTACAATCTCTTCTACCTATTTACAAATTACAATCTTACACAATAATATATTGTTATTCTCGTTATAATTTGCAAATATATAAAAGTAATATATAAAATACAATTAGTTGACTAATCAATCGGGTTTTGTACTAATCGTGTTTTGTTCAAGTCGAAAGCTTTCGTGTGATCAAGCACTTCAATTGTTCAAGTCACAATACCGAAATCCGAAAGCTTTATTTGCATTTTTTTTTTGTTGAAATGTAAAATTATATCAACCATATCTCAAAAAATAGTACTAAAACAACCATTAAGGCTAAGTTTAGATCAAACAAAGCATCACTAAAGCCTTTACACCGGACTCCATTACAAAAAATAGTCCACTAAATCGAAAGAGCCCATGTTCAGCTAGCCAGCAGCCCAGCATAGCTCTCTCCTATTCAGCAGGCCATAGTACACTTGGGCAACTCCAAGTTTGAGCTCTCTATATTAATCGAGATAAGACGTATTCAAGATGTAGAACGAACTTGTTAGAGTAAGTGTATTTCACAATATTACATTATTACGTCTATTAAATAAATCTTATTAGAGGAATATTATTAGAATATATTTATTATAATAGTAAGCTGATTAACGTATATCGGTAACGATTGACCGACTAGGGTTTGACGTGATGACATTGATCAGCTAATCCATTTCGGTTACACACTTACACCTATAGAATGTAGTCCCAATAGTAAAACTAATTATTTTAATTTAGTCCATTGAATAAATTAACTAAAAGTTAGTCAAATGAGTTTTTTGTTGTTGTGATAAACGAGTTTAGAACCCGGGCAAAGTGAATTTATTAATCAATTAATACATTATTTATCTTTTTTAATATGATAAAATAAGATGAAATTTAGTAATTAAATGTTAATTTGCTAAATTTTTGAGGTATTTATATATATTGTGAGATAATGATAATTAGCTAATTAATTTTACAAGGAATTATAAAAAAAAAACTGATAGGGTATCAAAAGACCAATTATATATTGATAATTTGATATAATGGTCAAGACGTCAAGTAATCAGTTGTGGATTTTAAAGTTTGTTAAAGGTCCGCTTTGGTTCCATTCTCATGTTACAACTTTGGGCTTTCTTCCCACTTATTTTCAGTCAGTGAACGCCCAACTTAGCGTCGAGGCTCTAAAAATTGTTACTCCCTCCCAATTTCCAAAGTCCGACCCTTTTAGCGTTTATTTTGAGGCTCACTATACTTAGCACTAGACATGTCAAATCCTGACTCGAAACAGAACCCCGACAAGTGTGACCCTTTTATCAGGCTCAAAACTTGAAAATTTTACCCATTTGACCTGAACTGGAAATAACCTGTTGATTTAATGTTGTAATCATGCTCAGAATAAGTCGACCAATTGAGTCAAAGATAAATCAATAATATTACTATTTATATATTATACTCTCTCCTATTCGTAATCATTTTCGCCATTTAAGTATGAAACAAAAATTAAGGGTGGTTAATTAAATAAGATAAAGTATTGTAATGGGGTGAGGTGAATGAAGAGAGAGAATGTATTTTGGGTGAGGTGATTAAAATAACTATTGTTGTGGGGTGATGTGATGAAAATAAGATAAAATATGAGTATTGTTGAGTATTGTTGTGGTGTGAAGTGATTAAAATAAGTATACAAGTTTACTAAATAAGAAAAGAGGGAACGTAATGTGAATAGATGAAAGAGGAAAGAGAAAGATGGAAGATTATTTTGAATAAAACGAAGTATTTATTAAAAAATAATTAGTTTTGCTACTTTAAATTACAAAAAACAGATAAAAATCTAATGTATATAATTTTTAATAAAAATATAATCATGTCAATATAACCGATATAACCATTTGATGTGATTAAAATATTAATATTAAACATGCTTTAATTTTTAAATATCTTTTCGACCTAATATTAAATGGTTATATAGTTACGGGATACGGGTCTGGATAGGATCATAATATGGATAAATAGTTACTAATGCCTCTTTCTCACGATTAATATCCATATTCCGATTCTAACTAGACCCATATCCCGCATGCTCAACCTGTATTCTGACCCGATCCGCCCGATCTTTTTGTCAGGTCTTTTATGAACCGATATTTATTAAATCGGTTCAATTATGCATTACGGAGTAGTATACATTATTAATCGAGAATGTGGGACCCTCCTTTTGAATCTTGATCGGGCCTTTTAAATTGCGACAGTTCCACCAATAAACCGTATAGCTTTTAAAATCCTTAGCCTAAACTTCTCCGAAAATAAAAACCCTCTTTAGTCTCTTAACCATCATTTCCTTAACTGTTGGAAGAAACCAATTCCATTCCAATGGCATCAACAATGTCTTCAACACAGGAAGCCGAAAAGACGCAAGCTTTACTACTTAATGAACACAAAGAAAAACATTTCACAGCAGGCGAAGTTGTTCGCGATATCATCATTGGTGTTTCGGACGGTCTTACTGTTCCTTTCGCTCTCGCTGCCGGGTTATCGGGCGCCAATGCTTCTTCTTCTATTATTCTTACTGCTGGCATTGCGGAGATCGCTGCCGGTGCCATTTCCATGGGTCTTGGCGGGTATGTGTATATGTCATATTGTCGTTTTTTTAATTTCAGTAATTCTTGTATAAGACGATTTTATGTTTTGTTGTTGAGGGTGAAAGAGTCAAAAGTAGTGCTTCTCCTCAATGTTGGTAACTTTTAACAATCATAATTTTAACTTGACAGAAAAAGGCTGTATTAAACTATTAACATATGTTTGTTTTCGAAGGAAAAAAAAACTATCAACATATATGTCTATTAAAGTTTCACCCATAGTTCATATGCCATAACTTCTTAGGGTTTGACAAAAACTTGTGTAAAACGGTTCAATTACGTAACTAGTAATTACCCTTATAATAACACAATCATTAAGTTTTTGTGTGTCTTCTATTATTGTAACACAAATTAGCTAATGACGGACAAATTCCATCACAAGCTTGTGACTTGAGACAATAGGGCAAGTGGGGCACAAGCTTGTGACCGTCACAAGTAAGACAGACTGTTATCGAAAACCACCGTACAAAATCTTTTGATAATTGCGTAGAATCAAGCTACGTGTGTATTACTTCTTCAATACCATTGAATCGTATATGTTTGCTTTTTAGGCACATTTATAAGTGAAGAGAATTTTCAATATAATTTCTAATAATATACCGAGTATAACCTACAAGATAATCCGATAAGTACATTATGAATATAATTTTTTATAATTTTTAGTAATATCACTAATATGTTATAACCGAAGATATGAGCAAAAGAAAACGAGCATTGATGTACGTGAATGAAGCAAATGTATACAATTTATTGGAATAGAGAAAGTGTTTAATTAACACTTATATAGTTGTATTTACAGGAAGGTGGCTTCGTGGCATTGTAAATTAATGCCGTGGCATTATAGTCCCCCTATCTTAATCTATGAAAACTACCAAAAACTGTATTCAGGCCAATTATGTGTTCTAGTAAAATTTGTTTGAAGTCGTCACAAGTATATGTGTTTTAGTTGTTTACCACTAGTTACATATGTAGTAAGACACATTTGCTAAATTAATTTGGTCTTCATTAATTTCATATGTAAAAATGTTGCAATTTACATTGTCCCATGAAATGATGAATTGTAACATGACCATTAGTTGGATCCCTACTTGCTCTCCCATTTGACTCCTCGTAAAAGGGGATCCGACCCCTCTTCAATGAAGACGGATATGCCCCGTCTTCAATGAGAATTGTAACATAATGTTTGCCTTAACGAGAATTTGTGTTTGGGAACTGTGTACAGGTATTTAGCAGCCAAAAGTGAAGCAGATCATTATGCAAGAGAATTGAAAAGAGAACAAGAAGAGATAATAGCAGTGCCTGACACAGGTATTACTGTATTACGCAACTGCTTTTTCTGTTTGAATTATTTGGTCAGCTTTTTATTTTCTTGTCTCTATTGATTGTTTGGTAATACCAGTGTTCATGTGGGTCTCCCTTTCTGCATCATATAAATTCCAAGACAAACTACATTTATCCAAATTTTATGCATGTGATTTTTTCATGCTGAGATTTACCATTTAGCTAGGGTTGATAACATAATCTTATATAATACCATCAGTTAGGCCTTTAACCAAACTATTTAAACATATAATTAATCGATAATTCGTCAGGATTGCTGATCAAATAAGACCGTCTTATAAGAAAGTGACTAACTTATAAGAAATTCGATTATACTTGGGAGAAATGAAAATAGGAACAATAGAAACCGTTATCTGGTATGATTATATTCACAAACTTTCACACTGTATAACTCGAAATTTGTAATCTTATTAGTTGTTTAGAGTGAGTATTTACATTGCTATGACGTCAAGCTTTATGTAGATGTCAATTAGTTCTAAAAGATAATTCCCATGACTTCAGTTCAAATCAACTCCGATCCCGTCAGCATCAAAATTGCCCTTGTGACTCCTTTTACACAAAAAAAAAAAAAAGTCAAGTGTCACGGTGTTGTTTACACATATTAAAGTGCCAAGTATATGCGCCAACACTACTATTTTGCATTAGTGATAAAATGCATATTTGAGTTGATGATTAGTATGTTTGTTATATTCATCTTCCTTCCATTATGACAAATTGACAATGCTTATCTTTATGTAATCAGTTCTATTTAAAGGAAATGCTTTATGTATTATATTATCATAATTAAAGTTGCTCCAATCTTACATGTAATTAGTTTCTAAATCATGACAAAATGATTGGAAAATGTTTTAAGTGTGATCTAATACATGCATGCAGAGGCTGCTGAGATAGCAGAGATATTATCAGAGTATGGCATAGAGCCACATGAGTATAATCCAGTTGTAAATGCTCTCAGAAGAAAGCCTCAAGCTTGGCTTGAGTTCATGATGAAGTTTGTCTCTCTTTTCCTTCCTTCTTTCTATTGGAGTACGATTTTATATTCGCACATTAGAAAAATAAACACGGTATATCAGTTTCTAGATGATCTCTTATCGGTTCAACAAGTATTTCACTTTATCATACCACGTAGCTTATTCAAAAACTATTAGTTACAAGCTCTTATTTTCACATAATTTTAGACGACCTTTCTTTTCATATTCACATGAATTGATTTCCTCGTTATCCTGTCAAATGCTACGGTAAAGTTAGTATAACCGGAGTCTTGATAGGATAACACCCCTATCGGCTGACGAGTTAGACATGTGTCATGCACTTAGAAGTTGGTATACAAGCTTTGATTAGAATAAACCTAGCTCAAATCCTTCACACAATAATTCACATGTTAGCTTATGTCAATTCAAATCATTTGGAATCATATAAGAAGGCATAGACAAAAATATTCCTTTAATTGGAAATCACAAATGTAAGAATGTCCATTAGCCTGTATTATATCCATGTCAAATGTGCACATATTAACTTTATAGTAGATCAGGAATCTTATAGGCTAAGTGACATAACACACATATATATAAGTGGGAAGTGTGACCCATTTATGAGATATAAAATAAAAAAGAGTATGGGTCCAAATTTACCAAACACTTAGCACTAAGCTTTTATAGTAGGAGTATGTAGTAGTACACTAGATAGCATGAATGAACAATCATCAAGGATTCCACTTTGTTTTTGGCATTACACTATCATTGTGTTCTTGTGGTGGTCACTTATGTCTTTGTACTAGTACCTTTGAACCTTGAAGCTAAGGCTTGGCTTTGCCAAAGTTGTGTATACTTTCTACTGTGAAGGTGACAATTTCGCGTGGCGGGTTTAATGCTCCTAAAATTGACTTATACACGTTAAGTTTCGATAATGTGGTGGGTCGGTCTTTTCCTTTATGAGGGGAATGTCGAGAATCCAATTCTCCCACGACAGTCGATCGGTGCAAGTACTAATCATATGCAATGCCGGACTTTTAAATCTTTGTACAACCTACATGGCTATTAGAGTTACATAGATAGACATTTTGTGTATAATACTTGTAGTCGATTTTTTTTTGTGTATAATACTTGTAGTCGACTCGTGGAGTCAGAAGTACAAAATGAAACTGAAACTCGTTCTTATTTGTTATCTTTAAGATAATTCTGTAAGTCTTGCTTAAGACGGACACTATCTTTTTAAGACTAACACATGGTGGTAATAAAGACAAACTTTTGGCATTGTCTAGGCAACAAGTGAGGTAATTTGGTATGTGTTTAGCCCATCTTAAACTTATGACGGATATTGCCGTTTTAAGTGAGAATTTGTGTATTTAGTTACCCTCTTAAATTTCTTTACTTTCAACCGTGAGTCAGTGACTACATCTTAATTGATAAGTCTTTGATTGAAAAGTGTGAGTTAAATTGCATCCTAATTTACTCTTAATTAATCGATGCTTTTAGTATTAAGCAAAGTAATGACATTGCAGGTTTGAGCTAGGCCTAGAGAAGCCAGACCCAAGAAGAGCCTTACAAAGTGCATTCACAATCGCGATTTCCTACATAATCGGTGGCATTGTGCCCCTCTTCCCTTACATGTTCTTAGAGGAAGCACGAGAGGCGGTCTCAGCATCCGTCATTGTTACCTTAATCGCACTCTTAGTCTTTGGTTTTGCAAAGGGTTACTTCACCGGCAATAAGCCTTTTAGGAGTGCTTTCGAAACTGCTTTTATTGGAGCTATTGCTTCTGCGGCTGCTTTCGGCATGGCTAAGCTTGTCCAAGGATAATCAACCAATTTCAATCCTAATATTTTAATGAGATTAGTAGAAGGAAAAAATCATTATTGCTAATTAGCTAGATGATTGAAATTATGTATTCTAATGTGGACCCGATTATGTTCTCTAGGAATTGTGTTGTGATTTCTTGTTTAATCGCTAGCTGATTGTATCATTTGCATTTTAATAAATTGAATTATTGGAATGGATTGTGGTAACTTGCCTAATTTAACCAACAGAGAATTATGGCTTGTTGGAATATTCAAACAGAGTTAGTTATAGTTAGTTAAGAATCAGTTAGATAGTTAGTTAAAAAATTATTAACACGTTATACAGGAAAATTTTGACAAATTCATTCACACAATTATCTCAAACACTTGTCAATTAATTACTTAAATAAATACTTTAATAATTTTCATTGATTTTATATCTAGGTAAAGGGGACTAGAACCTCTTTGCGTTTTGTCCATTACTTATCAATGGCTGAGATTTGATTTAGTACCCTCATTTTCTTAGTTTTTATTCCAAACGCAATTACAATCGTCGATAAGAAATGAAGAGCGGGACTGCGGGAATGAACCGAAACAATTCGAGTGGGTCGTATCCGGGAAAAAAAGACCCTAGATATTTGATATTTCCCATTAATTTGGAACACACAAATAGAAGTAATTTCAAGTCCAAAAAAAAAATCATTAGTCCACATCAAATAAGTTTTAAGAATTTGAGATGTTATCTATTATGCATTTTGAGAGCTTAAACTATAGCCTTAGGTTTGTACAATGGAATCATCTGCTATATTCAGTCTTTCTCCTCCCTCATTTCTAAACCCAATCACACCCAACAAAGCTAAAGCTACTCTTTTGAGTCTTTGGAAGCATAACAGGAATTCTAATCCCTCTAATTTGCATTGCAGCAAGATGTTTGTCCCTGGTATCGTCGTCGCTCTAATTTCTAATTTACGACATCATTTTTTATTTTATCGAGGTGCTTCGTTACATTAATGACTTTACCAGCTAAGCTTACTGTTACTACGTACACATTATCAACTTAGGTCTGTTGACATGTATATATTAAGTCGTCGTATTCGTATATACTGATTATTACAATTAGAATTTGGGTTGATGAAGGATTTGGAGAAGCATCTCCAGAGGCCAAGGCAGCCAGTAACCTTCATCATTTCTTCACTTACGTCGCTGTCAAAATTGTCGCTGCCCAACTCGAGGTAATACCTCAATTATGCTGGAATCGAGAGGTTTAGTTAATTGAATTTAGTAAAGATATGTAATGGAGGAATCTGATCTAACAATCATCAATATAAAACGCCTCTGCTATACGCATACAAGATACAGCGATCTTATTAACGTTTTTAAAGATCGATACTATGAAAGATTAGAGTACGAGGTTCTGATAACATTAGATTGGCAGAGCAGAGCTATAATCCAGAAGCACACAAAGAGCTGATGGAATTCCTAGGTAGAAACTCTCTAACTGATGGAGACAAATTCTGTGCCGATATGATGAGAGAATCTCCCGAGCATAAGAACTTAGGTATGTTTAAAATTATAGAAGAAAACTTTGACCTGTTCATGTACAATTGTACTGTAAGTTGCCAACTAATCATTGTAATTGTCCTGAATGATTGAACATTACAATGTCGACTTTGGAACAGCTCTCCGAATTCTTGAGGTAAGTCACTGAAATGCTTCTCTAGCTATTTGTCTTTGTTAAAACTCGGTTTTTGATGTAGACCCCAACTCCCGCCTTAGCGTCTTAGTGCGTGTAAACCCTGTTTGATGAGCTTGGTACACCGACCGTTCAACAGCGACTTCCCACGGGTGACTTATCTTTCTCTTTCAAGACAGACCTAGTACCTGTTTTGTCCCTTCAGGAACCCGCCGGTAAGAGTTATCTTTAACGTCAATCTTTGCCTGTCTGGAGTACAAGGACAACTTTACTTTCAAATTTTTATTCGTTCACATCTTCCTAAAATAAAGAGATTTAGGAACTTTAACCTTTATTTGGGTGTGTTTGCTTTTGGCCTTTGCCTTTGCCACTACTCTCATCATCATTTCCCATTATTAAGAGATGCCAAGTTTTCCAAAGACAAGGCCATTCTCGCCGAGCCATTCCCCTTATTTTTACCGGTCTAGTAAAAAAAGAAAACAAGTCTCTTGAACGATCAAAAGGAGAGAGAGGGAACTACTATCAAACAAATCGAATAAAATACTGATGATTCTAGCCTCCGATAAAGAACGAAAAAGTCAATTTTCAGTCAAACTAATTATTTTGGCTGACCGTTCACACTGTCACTGCAGGTTCGATCTGCGTACTGTAAGAATGACTTTGAGTGGGATAACTTAAGACGTGTGGCCTTGAAGGTCAGACCTCTTCTCCCTTGTGTTCTGGTTACTACTACTTCAATTTATTCAATTGGTTTCACAAACGGTTCAGTTCATTGGAATACCCGTCTCAGTTTTGAAATCGGTCATTTAGGCCTAAACCTGGTCATTTGCCATAATTATGGTCGATAACTCTATATATACAGCTAGAAAGTGCGGTCACACTGGCCTGAACAGACTGACCATTATGTAGTCTATATGACCATATGGTAATGTGACTTGATGAAGCAGATGGTGGACGATTCAAACACGAAAATCATGAGGGACTATGTCGTGGAAACTAGCCATGAGACGTGACGCTACTAACAGTAACCAGTTTCGAAATAAGGGTGGTCAATACTCGGATATACTGGCATTTCTGGATTGTGGGTTCTGTCATTCTGTGATGTATGTACTTAACTGATTTATGAAGCATACTTCAATTGGTTTGGGTTGATGTAAATGTGTAATAATTCACCGGAAAAGTTGAAACCTTGTTACACTTGGGATGAGACTTTATACCGGGTTAATGGGAAAAAGAGATTATACATCGAATGTGTTAACTCATATCCTTTTAGTTTTTGCGCTTATAATTATTTTTTACGAGTATTTACAATTTAAAAACTTACTCCGTATATAATAATTTTTAGATGGAAAAAACTCAAAATTAATTTTAATTTATAAATATAATTTTTGAGCAATGTTATATTTTTTTTTATCTTAATATTTAAGTAATCATGCTCAAAAAAATTATAGTAAAAACTCAAATTCTTTAACATAAATCTCAAAAAAATTATCATAAAACTCAGAAAGTACTTAATCAGATGATGTACTACTTCTGATGTATAATCCATGAACTATTAAGGTCCAAAATTTGCGTCCAAGTAGAATGCTTTTCAATATGTCCAGCTTCTTGGTTAGTGTGGTTGGATCGGTTTTGAGAGCTTCAAACTTGATCCACCTAATTATAATTTGCATCCAAGTAGAATGCTTTTCAATATGTCCAGCTTCTTAGTTAGTGAGGTTGGATCGGTTTTGAGAGCTTCAAACTCGATCCACTTAATTATTGGATCATTGATTCATATCCAAAATTTTAAAATACATACCCGATTTACTTTTTTTTTTCAATACTATACCCGTTCCAAATCCTTACTCGATCCACCATATAATCTTAAACTTGAGTTGACTATATAAAAAAGATAAACTTATATGACTATAATGAATTTTAATTCAATAAAACCTAATTTTTCAAAAATATGTGATTGGATCGGGTTCGGGTAAGAATAGATTGCGTTTGGATTCGGTTTAGGTTTTCAATAGTGGATTTGGATGCTGGTTTTCAAAAAGTAGATCGGATATGGATTTTTAAAAGTTGAGTTTGTATTGAATTTTTTCTTCCGTATCGATTGGGTTTTGGTTCGTGTTGGGCCACAATTGTCATCCTATTCTCAGAAATAACTTAACGGAAAGTTTACGTGATACCTTCTAACATTTTCATTTTTCACTTGTACCCAACTTTTTATGTTTACGCACGTTGTACCCATGAAGTAAAAAAAAGGAAAAATTACAATTTACCACCTAATATGTTCTTTTTTTTTACAATTTACCACCTATTATGTCATACTTTACAAATAACCACCTAACTTTTATGTTCATCCCCACCATTCTCACTTATTTTACATTCTATTGACAGTTTTGTGTAATTATCGACTCGACTTCATTTAATCGTCTACGTAAATTTGCAATGACAAATATACCCTTGCCCTTGCCCTTGCCCTTGCCCTTGCCCTTGCTTCTTTCCCTTTCTATCTTTTCCATCCAATTCAATTACAAACGACAAATATGAAATTAGAACCCTAAAATCAATTCCTCCCCTCTCCCTGTCTTCATCCTTTTACTGAAAGCTAACTAATTCTGGGTTAATTCGTGTCTTCAATCAACATCTACCCTAATTCTTCCCCATACTTGACTTCAATCAGGTTTGTTTCCTCCTATATTTTTTTTAACAAGTCTTCAATTAGCGTAATGTGGGTTAATTCGTCTTTCATTTTTAGTTAATTTCGATGTTATAAGGACACTCAAGTCTGGGTTAATTCGACTAGATTTCAACTGGATTAATTCATCTTTCATCTGAGTTTGTAGGTAAGTTCATCTACCCTAATTGAAGACTGGTTCAAAAAAATAATGAATGAATCAAACCCTAAATGAAATCGATTCCGGTGAAGAATTGGGGTAGACTTTGATGAAGACGCGATTTATGGGATTTGGGGATGAAGAAATGAAGAATTGGGGGTTGGGGATGTATAAGTTGGGTTTGCTGAGAATTACTGTAATAATTAAGAGGTAGTTTCATGAGTAAGGGCATATTTGTCATTGCAAACTTACGTAGGACGATTAAATGAAGTCGAGTCGATAATTGGACAAAACCGTCAATAGAATGTAAAATAAGTGAGAAAGGTGGGGATGAACATGAAAGTTAGGTGATTATTTGTAAAGTATGACATAATATGTGTTAAATCGTAAAAAAGAGAACATATTAAGTGGTAAATTGTAATTTTTCCTAAAAAAAATTGGTACTCCGTGCCAAATTTATAATTGCCGTTAAATGTTGACGTGTGAAAGTTAGTTTATGTTTATGGTTAGCATGGGAAACTATTTGCACATGGTACCTCTGTTTTATGCTTGGAACGTGGTAACTTGAATTTTACAAAAAAACAACAAAGTCCAACAACTATTTATATTATTGAACTACACCTTATTTGTGTTCTAAATAAGAATTTGTACAAGTATAAAGTGTTGGATCAATAGATTATTCACATCCCTAGTAACATGTTCATCCCATTATGTTTCCATCATTGTCATTACCATTATATGGTAGAGATAGAGAAGAAAAATATAAAGATTGTGATGAAGAACTCTTTTAATTAAACAAGGATAGATGAGGAAAACTGTATGACCGACTATATATATATAAGTAATAAAATACAAATGACTTTAAAATTGTGAAAGTAGAACCAAACTAATATTTCGCTACTCTCACAAATAAAACACTTTAAAAAATTTCGTATACGCTAAATAATTTTTTAAAAAAAAATAACCAAAATTTAAATGTTCAAATATTATAGATGGAGCGAGATAAATATTAAGTTTAAATGTACGAAAAAATATATTCCCTCATATTCCATGTATTCTTCCCTTTTCATTTGAGCTCTAGGATTAATAAAATGAATATGAACCACACAAAACATTATACCCCACATGCAATTAAATATGGACCACACAAAACACACCACCTACCTCCAAAAATAGAAATAGGGAAGAAAACATGAATGAACCAAATAGGAAATAGGGAAGAATAGATGAAATAGGAGGGAGTATATAATTTGTAAGTTTTTTTGTTGTAGAAGTCAAATTATTATCTATCAATACTATTTGCTTGTTATTGAATACTATTAACTTGCAGAACATATGTTCATATCGAAAGACAGAGTGATAGAATTATTTGGAAAGCGTTTGCTAAAAAAGTGTTCGTGGTACCATATTTGGATAACAAAATAATAACTGTAAAATATTTTAATTACCTAATACGACAATTTAATTGATGTAACAAAATCAGAAGAATATCCTATAAATATGTCCATAAAAATTGAAAAAATATCATACCATTTTTATAAAGTATATAGTTATTTAGAATAGTAGTCCTAATTGTAGATATGATATAAGGAAGTCTATTTATTGAACAAATCATTTAGGCGAGAAAGTTTTAGTAAGCTCTTAATCTTTTAGTATAAGGGCGATATATGAAGCAAAATAAAATAAAATAATAATAATAATAATTAAGTAATAATAATAATACTCCCTCCGTCTCAATCATTTGTTTGCCTTTGATTAAAATACTCCTCACAAAGAATATAAAAGGCAAACAAATGAATGTGACGGAGAGAGTAATAGTATAATAAATAATAAATAATAATAATAATAATAATAATAATAATAATAATAATAATAATAGACGTTAGTGAGAGGAGAGAGAGGAGAGGCGAATGATTGGCGATTAGGGCACGATTTTAAATCGTCGGCTGTCTTCTTGCGTTGCTGCCACTCCGATCACCGCCACCCACCCAGACCATCCAGACCTCACGTCGCCGGCTCTGGTGGGGTAGTTGGTGGTTCGCTTTGAGAGAAGGAGGAGGAGTGGGCTTCGTGCGGCATTTTCAGGAGCGTTAGGCGATTGCGTTAGGCGCTTAGGGCTCTTGTCTGCCTGCCTTGCTGCGGCCGTCGTGGTTGTCTCACCACACAATATTCCGGCCAAGCCATTCCTGTCGTCGGCGTTTGTGGTGGTTGCCGGATTGATAGGGCGGGAGAGATGGGTGGGTTTTGCCCGTAACAAGAATTCGTCGGACGCTACTGCCAAAGAGGGCCACCTCGCGGACCACCCTATCCATCCCTGCCACCCAGACCTCACGTCGCCGGCCAGGGTGGTTTTGCTCGTGGCTTTTTGGCGTTGGTGGTTTCTTGTCCTTGGCATTGCGGGTGTTCCTGTTTTGCGAGCGTCGGCGGCGGTGTCTCTGTCTTCCTCCATTCTTGGCCTGCGTGTGGGACCTTTGTGTGGGGTTGCTGTCGGAGATTCGCCGTCGGGGGGTGGATAGTTCTGTGCCGCCACAATTAGGGTTTGTTTTTGTTACTTATTTTTGGTTTTGTGCGTTTTTTGTTCTCTTTTTGGTGGTTGGTGGGGCTGCTGTTCCGGTGGGGCCGCCTCTCCGGTGGTGTTGATCCGGTGGAGCCTTTCGGTGGTGTGGGTCAGGTGGTAGCGCGGTGTATGTGCCTTCGGTGGTGTATGTGCCTTCGGTGGGTATGTGCAGCCGCATGGATACATGCACGTGAGTTTTGTTATTTGTTTTTGTTTTAGTCTGTGGCTTGTGCCTTGTCAGTTTCTTTGTCATGCCTGCTTTAGTCCGGTTCCATTGTCCTTTCTCGTGTATTCATGGGTGTCCGAATGGTCGTGGTAACGGCCTTACTAAGGCCGCCTGGATAAAGCATTTTCAGGATCGGCATTGTATTGATGGTGCTTTGGGTCTGACCCGTCAAACTCTTTCTGATAGTCTGACGGTTTTCTCTAATGCCGAGATTACCTTGAAGCGAATGGGGCTTTGGTTGTGTGGGGAGTGTTTTAAAACTCATACCTTTCGCTCTAGGTGTCGGCATGGTCGGGGTGACATAGTTCCGCCTCCGGATTGTGGCGATGGCATAGTTAGTTTTTTTATTCATGGTATCCCTAGACCTTCAGCTCCGTCTCACTCGGTTCTTTCATCAGATGATGGGGTTGCGCTTGTTCAGTGGTCTGTATCTTCGCTTGATCGTTTATTTTCTTTGGGCCATCGCACCGTGAAATCTATTCCTCCTAAGTGCCGTCTTGGGTTTGCTCGGGTTCTGAAGGGGGTCTTGGATGATGTGGCTGACTCTCCTGGTGATCTCTCCTGCTGGGTTCGTTTGCTTGTGTTGCCTATTTGTCTGCTTAAGACCTTCGCTCCTCGGAGTAATCTTGAGTGTAGGACGGCTGTTAGGCGACAGCGTCAGGAGGAGAGTATTACCAGTGCTATTCACGCTTGGGGGGTGCCTGGAGGGGGGTTGCAGCTTTTACAGGAGTGTTTGACAGAGGTTCCTCCTTCGTTTTGTGTGGATGAGGATCTGGTTTTGAGTGAGCAAAACCTCCGCCAGTGTCGGCGGAAGATTTGTGATGGTCATTATACTGCTGCTGTTAGGGTGCTTTCTTCCTCTGGCGTCGCCCCATACACTGATGCCACTCTTGGTGCTTTGCGTGAGAAGCATCATGTCGCCCCGTCTCCTTCATTGCCTCCTTTGCCTGTGGATCATCATTCTCTTGTTGCCTCTTCGGCAGTGGTCTTGGATATGATTCGTGGTTTCCCGCGTGGCACTTCTTGCGGGAGGGATGGACTTCGTGCCCAACATCTTCTGGACTGTTTGAGTGGTGTTGCTGTGGCTGTCTCAGATGATTTGATCGCTTCTATTACTAGGGTGGTTAATCTTTTTCTGGAGGGTCGGTGCCCTATAGCCCTTGGTGAGTACATTGCTAGCGCTCCGCTCACGCCGCTTGTTAAACCAGGCGGGGGTGTTCGCCCTATCGCTGTTGGCACTGTCTGGAGACGTCTTGTCTCTAAGGCTGGTGCTTGTCTGGTTGGTCCTTCTTTATCTGCTTATTTTGCTGGCCTTCAGTTTGGGGTTGGTGTGTCCGGTGGAGGAGAGGCTATCTTGCATGCCTTGAACCGGCTCATTGAGGCCCGTGGTGGTGATGTGGGACTGTCTATGTTGCTAGTTGATTTCCAAAATGCTTTCAACCTTGTTGATCGTGTGACTATGCTACAGGAAGTCCGCCGTCGTTGTCCGGTTCTTTCCCGTTGGGTGGAATTTTGTTACTCTAGCCATGTCCGTCTTTATTATGGGGAGCATTGTTTGTGGTCTTGTCAGGGTGTCTAGCAGGGTGATCCTTTAGGGCCTTTGCTTTTCGCTTTGGTTTTGCATCCCCTATTGTGCATTATCCGGGATTCCTTTGATCTTACTTTGCAAGCATGGTATTTGGATGATGGCATCATTGTTGGGGACACTTTAGAGGTGGGGAGAGTTTTGGATTTGATTATGGTGGATGGGACTCGTTTCGGTCTCCATCTTAATGTGGCTAAGACTGAGGTCTTTTGGCCTATTGAGGATCCTCGGAGTCGGCTACCCGGTGTTTTCCCCCCTTCTATTGCTCGGCCCTTGCGTGGTGTTTCTGTTTTGGGTGGACCTGTCAGTACTTGTCCCATTTTTGGCAGTGAGCTTGTGGCGAGGAGAGTGACTAAGACCGTTGAGCTTATGGACTTAGTCGCGAGGATTGAGGACCCGCAATGTGAGTTGCTTCTGCTTCGGGCCTGTACTGGTATTTCTAAACTCTATTTTTCCCTCCGTACTTGCTCCCCGGGGGTCTTTGGGTCTGTCCATCTTCGCTTTGATGCAGCGCTTCGTTCTAGCTTGGAACGTATTGTCACCGCGTCTGGGCCTGGTTTTGGGGATTGGCAGTGGCGCCTTGCCACTTTCCCTTTTCATTTGGGCGGACTCGGTGTTTATGCTGCGGGGGATGTTTTACACTATGCTTTTCTAGCTTCCCGTTTGCAATCTGCAGTTTTGCAGGATGCGCTCCTGCGGCCTTCTGGTATTGTATGTGCTGGTCCTACTTTTGACGATGCCTTGCGGGTGTTTTCGGAAACTACAGGTTCTGATTTTTTACGTGATCCGCGTGAAATCGCTGCCCCTAAACTTATGAAGAAATTGGCAGATATATATTTCGCGACGGTTGCTGCTTCTTCAGAATCTGTTTTCTCTTTGACGCCGCGTCAGCTTGCGTTGTGGAAGTCTCAGCAGGGTGCCCACTCTTCTGATTGGTTGCGTGCGGTTCCTATCTCTGGGTTGGGTCAGACTATGAACAGGAGGACTTACCGTTGTGTGCTGGGGTATCGCCTCGGTGTTCCGTTATTCGCGATATCTAGGCCTTGTCCTGCTTGCTCTCGGGTTTCTCCTGATGATGTGTATGGGGACCACGCTGTTTCTTGTGCTGGTACTGTGGGGGTTAAGCATCGACATAACCTCGTTCGTGACACCTTAATTGACATCTGTTATAGGTCTGGTGTTTCTGCGGGTAAGGAGGTTGATATCGGTTTGGTTGACGGGCACGACAGATCTCTTCGTCCTGCGGATTTGCTTCTTTATTCCTGGGACAGAGGGCGTGATGTGTGTGTTGATTTGACAGGGTCTTCCCCCTTGACTCAGACTGGGATGTCCGATTTTGTGCCGGGACGGGTTGTCGCCGATGCTGCTCAGCGCAAATGTGCTAAGTATAGGGATTTATGCGCGGCTGCTGGATATGGTTTCCTACCCTTCTCTTTCTCTTCGCTTGGGGAGCTGGGCTCGGATGCTGTTGACTTGCTCAAGCGGATCCAGAAATTCTCGGTATCTCAGGATGCTGGGGCTCGGGTGGCCGCTTATATTTTTGCTAGGCTTAGTTTTGCTATTGCTAAGGGGGTGGGGGCCCAGATTGTCTCTCGGCTCCCCACCAACTTCATGTAAACTTTTCATTTTATTTTAATGAAAGCTATGCGCATAATAATAATAATAATAATAATAATAATAATAATAATAATAATAATAATAATAATAATAATAATAATAATAATAATAATAATAATAATAATAATAATAATAATAATAATAATAATAATAATAATAATAATAATAATAATAAAATAATAATAATAATAATAATAATAATAATAATAATAATAATAATAATAATAATAATAATAATAATAATAATAATAATAATAATAATAATAATAATAATAATAATAATAATAATAATAATAATAATAATAATAATAATAATAAGAAGAACAAGAACAAGAACAAGAACAAGAACAACAACAACGTCAATCACAGCAAATTTTTTTAAGAAAATAGTGAAAAAATAGCGATTATACCTCTTATTCATGTGAGAAAACGGATGAAATTGAATCTTGACTATATTTTTTGAAGATCTACGCTTGATTTTAATTGAAATTTGGTTGGATTTTGAATTTTTTTTGAAATAGGGTTGGTTGTTGAGTTTTTAGGTTTTACGTGATTTTGGGGGAATTTTTTGTTAGTTATTAGAGAGAGGGAGGCTAAGTTTGTAGAGAGAGTAATTTTCTTATTATTATGAGACTTGTATGAGAAGAAGTTTCCTTTTTATAACTCTGCCAATTTTTTTGTGGCGACGTGGCTCAACGAGGGCTCTTGGATCTAAATGATCCAATGGTCCTAATTGATAGGACCGTACTCACCTAAGAAGCTAGACTCACCGGATGCTCACTCTATATATATATATATAGAATTTGCATCCGGTGAGTCCACATATATTAGGTGAGTACGTCCCGCGAATCTACACCATTAGATTTAACACAAATCAAGGGCTGAGATTAAACTTAGCTCATACTATATAAACTTGGAATTCTATTCTAACAACTCATAACTCAATCTTATTTTCTCTCTCTTCTTTCACTCTCTCTAAACAAACAACGCTCAACTTTTTTTTCTCTCCAGTAACTCAACTCCCCCAAATTTTCAAACCTAATTCTAATCTCTCAAATTTCGTTCTCCTGTAACATAAATTCCTTCAATTGATTGCATAATTTCAATCGATTTTCTGGTGATTTCTCGTTGATTTTACTCGCGTATCTGAATATTCGATTGATTGCATAATTTAAATCGATTTCCTGGTGATTTCTCGTTGATTTTCGAATTCAACGTGTGATTTTTTGTACGATTCGATTGAAAGTTATGCAAAATTATGTAAGATTTTGATATTCAATCTGATATTGTATGTGTTCATATTGTTATTGTCGATTGTTCATGCGATTAATGCCGATTGTAATGTTCATAGTAATTTTGCGAAAAAATTAGGGTTATGACATGGTGAAATTGAGCAACAATTTTAGTTTGTGCTTTGTTAATTTACGATTGATTTATTTAATAATTTGCGATTATATGAATATTTAAATTGTATTATAAACTCATGTTTATATTGTTCGATTTCGGATTTATGTATGTGTTCATATTGTTTGAGAAAAAGTTAAGGTTATGATATTGTGAAATTCATACCTAGATCTGTTTTTAGGAAAACTGGAGGTATACAGCGGCGGCGGCGATTAGTTAACCTACCGCTGTAAATATACTCGACATATAGTGTAACATTATTACTGTAATATTGTTACTGTAACAATAATAAAGTAAATGTAAACTGAAACTGAAACAGTGTTACAGTAACAAGAATACTTCATTAGTACAGTAACAACATTACTCTATATGATTCAATTTTAATTCCAGCTACTGTTGACTTTTAATTGATATGTGTTTAATAACCAATATATTTGATATTGTGTGATTTTTTCCAATTAAATATGTCGAATTATAACATTGTCGTAACCTTACAAATGATGTTACTGTAATATTATTACTGTAAAGTTATTACTAATGATGGACCACCGGCTTGCGCATATGGTTTAGTTTTTAATGGCTGAATGTTTTGTTTTGAATGTCAGAAAATTTGAAGAAAAAGAAGAAGATTGCTTAAGAATCAACCAACACAAAAAGGCGTGCAAAGAGATCGTACATACAAAAAAGAGAAAGATACTGAATAAGTTGTCATGAAGATATATATGGTTATATGAAGACGTCTACGTTATTGAATTTGAAATACGAGTTGAGACTTATAACATTGTTGTGTGTTTTTTATGTGTGATTATGATGTATACTTATTATGTGGTCTTGTAGAAGATTTTAGCATATCATAAGGACTTGTTCGAATATGTTTTCACTTGCTTTTTGTTGTTGAATTGAGTTAGAATCATAACTTTGAATATTGTTTTCTGTGTTGCTTCGATGAATCAATGTTGTTGCAGTAATATTGTTACCGTAACACTGTTACCATAACATAGTTACTGTATCATTTACGATTTTTCATAAATAAAATAAGTATTACAATAATATTTAATTAGGTTATTCACTTTTGGCATAATATTGCATTTTTTTTGTTTACTAAGCATTAAGAAACCATAAATAGATGATAATATAAACTATTATAATATATTTTGGCTTTAATGTCTTCAAAGAAGCCTAGTCATTTTTCGGGATTAATAGGAGGACAAGATCTTTATCGTTATTTATTTTATTTAACAGCTTGAGTAGCTCATTTAAAGGCTTTTAGCTCAAATGGAAGAGCGATGTGCAAACCTTGCACATAGGTATGGGTTCAAATCCCATAAAGCCTAGTTATTTTAAGATCGTATTGTAGGCCTTTCAAGCGGCCATATAACCTACTATTACTTATTGCGTGGTCCACACGACTTAATTAATTTAGTTTAATAGAGAATGTTGTGCATTCATCCTTTTTTTGTAGTTGTTGATGATGAATTATAACGGTGATATTGTAACATCATTCATTAAAGTAACAATGATACAGTAACCGTGTTACTGTAACATCAGTGCTTTATCAAAGTGACACGAAAACAATAAAAGAGTTTTAATTCTAATTCATTTCATCAAGAAAAACCAAGTGAATACAGACCCGTTCATGTGCTTCTAATATACTAAAATGTTTGGCAACAATACACCACAATAATGTGAAAAGTTTACAATAAGTATACATCATAATCATACATTAAAATCCGACAACAATGTTAACAAGCTCATATAGCCTTCCACCTTCAATAACACTTCCGTGTTCACGCCTATCTTCATGACTTATTATTAGTCAGTGTCTCACTCTTTTTTGTAAATACTTTCACCTTGCGCGCCATTTTTGTGTTAGTTTCAAACCATCATCTTCCATTTTTCTGATATCAGAACAAAACATTCGATCATTAGTAACTAAAGCATATGCGAAAGCCGTTGTGTTTCATCACTAGTGATAATTTTACAGTAATAATTTTTGCAGTAACAATATTACAGTAACAGTACTACAGTAACATCATTTGTGAGTTAATTTTAATGTTATGCAATCAAATTTAATTGGAAAAAACACAGTATCAAATGTAAAATGTTGTAACAGTAGTTCAAGTTCATTCTATATCATGCAGTAACAAGGTTACGGTAATGCTATTACAGTAACATGTGTCGAGTATGCTACGACAGCTAATTATCAGACTTACCCTAATTTTCACGAAAACAAGTGCAGGTATGAATTTCACAATGTCCTAACCCTAAATTTTCGCACAAATGAGATCGACACCAGAAACATGAACACATACAAATCAAACATATTTTTTTGGCAAAAATTCAATTACTCAGTTTGAGCGAAACATTAACCACAACTTTTTGTGGAAAACAAAAATCTAAATTAAATAAAAATCAATTAACAATTTCTTCATATCAATCAATATAATAATAATAATAATAATAATAATAATAATAATAATAATAATAATAATAATAATAATAATAATAATAATAATAATAATAATAATAATAATAATAATAATAAGAAGAAGAAGAAGAAGAACAACAACAACAACAACAACAACAACAACAACAACAACAACGTTCAGTACCGTCAATCGCAACAATTTAAAAAAAAATAGTGAGAAAAGAGCAATTATACCTCTTATTCATGTGAAAAACGGAAGAAATTGAATCTTAACTATATTTTTTTGAAGATCAACGCTTGATTTTATTGAAAACTTGGCTGGATTTTGAATTTTTTTGGAAATAGGGTTAGTTGTTGATTTTTTTAGGTTTTACGTGATTTTAGGGGAATTTGTTTGCCAGTTACTAGAGAGAAGGGGGCTAAGTTTGTAGAGAGAGAAATTTTCTAATTATTATAGGACTTGTATGAGAATAAGTTTTCTTTTTATAACTCAGCAAATAGTTTTGTGGCGACGTGGCTCAACGAGAGCTCTTGGATCTAAATGATCCAATGGTCCTTATTGATAGGACCGTACTCACCTAAGAAGCTAGACTCACCGGATGCTCACTCTATATATATATATAGAATTAGGATCCGGTGAGAACCACTAAGATAATGAGAACCGTGAGAACTCCGCCTTACAAAATTAATTTTTAAAAAATAAGGACATTTTTGGGTTCGGCGTAGGATTTTATGGCTAGATAACATACATCTTGGTCAAAAAAATGTAATTTACCGACGGAAATTGAGGTGAAATACGATTTATTAATTTTCATGCACCTAGTTGTCAGTTTCAAGCATCCAACAATTTTCATGCACCTGGTGCTCATTTTAATGCATCTAGAGTCCGTTATTTTCATGCACCTAGTAATTGTTTTCATGCATGTAGAAATTTTCGTGCACCTAGTACTCGTTTTCACGCATTTAGAGTAATTTTAATGTACAAATTGAATTTATGTACATTAAGTACATATTTTTTGATATAATCAATAAATTTTGTTTAGTTACTGCAAGTATTTTGTTTGAATAAACTAAACTAATGGTAAATGATCCAACAAAACTTTTGAAACAAGATTTGGTGGAGATTTAGTGAGGGTTCTCACGGTTCTCATTATGTTAGTGGTTCTCACCGGATCCTGACCCTATATACAGGATCCGGTGAGAACCACTAACATAATGAGAACCGTGAGAACCCTAACTAAATCTCCACCAAATCTTGTTTCGAAAGTTTTGTTGGGTCATTTACCATTAGTTTAGTTTATTCAAGCAAAATACTTGTAGTAACTAAACAAAGTTTATTGATTATATTAAAATATTTGTACTTAATGTACATAAATTCAATTTGTACACTAAAAATACTCTAAATGCGTGAAAACGAGCACTAGGTGCACGAAAACTGCTACATGCATGAAAATAGTTACTAGGTGCATGAAAATGACGGACGCTAGATGCATTAAAATGAGCACCAGGTGCATGAAAATTGTTAGATGCATGAAACTGACTACTAGGTGCATGAAAATTAATAAATCGTATTTCACTTCAATTTTCGTCAGTAACTTATATTTTTTCGACCAAGATGTATGTTATCTAGCCATAAAATTCTACGCCAAATCCAAAAATGTCCTTATTTTTTAAAAATAAATTTTGTAAGGCGGAGTTCTCACGGTTCTCATTATCTTAGTGGTTCTCACCGGATCCCAATTCTATGGGATCCGGTGAGAACCACTAAGATAATGAGAACCGTGAGAACTCCGCCTTATGAAATTTATTTTTAAAAAATAAGGACATTTTTGGGTTCGGCGTAGAATTTTATGGCTAGATAACATACATCTTGGTCGAAAAAATATAAGTTACTGACGGAAATTGAGGTGAAATACGATTTATTAATTTTCATGCACCTAGTAGTCTGTTTCATGCATCTAACAATTTTCATGTACCTAGTGCTCATTTTAATGCATCTATAGCGCGTTATTTTCATGCACCTAGTAACTATTTTCATGCATGTAGCAATTTTCGTGCACATAGTGCTCGTTTTCAAGCATTTAGAGTAATTTTAGTGTACAAATTGAATTTATGTACATTAAGTACATATTTTTTTAATATAATCAATAAATTTTGTTTATTTACTGCTAGTATTTTGCTTGAATAAACTAAATTAATGGTAAATGATCCATTAAAACTTTCGAAACAAGATTTGGTGGAGATTTAGTGATGGTTCTCATGGTTCTCATTATGTTAGTGGTTCTCACCGGATCCTGACCCTATATGTATATATATATATATACATATATATATATATATACATATAGGGTCAGGATCCGGTGAGAACCACCATTATGATGAGAACCGTGAGAACTCTCACTAAATCTCCACCAAATCTTGTTTCGAAAGTTTTGATGGATCATTTACAATAGCTTAGTTTATTCAAGCAAAATATTTGTAGTAAGTAAACAAAATTTAATTATTATGTTTAAAAAAATGTACTTAATGTACATAAATTTCATTAGGTAAACTAAAATTACTATAAGTGAATGAAAACGAGCACTAGGTGCATGAAAAGTGTTACATGCATGAAAACAATTACTAGGTGCATGAAAAGAACTAGCTCTAGATGCATGAAAATGAGTACTAGGTGCATGAAAATTGTTAGATACGTGAAACTGACTACTAGGTGCATTAAAAAGAGTAAACTCTATTTCGACTCGATTTCCGTCAGTAGCTTACAAAATTTCGGCCAAGAAATATGTTGTCTAGCCTTAATTTTCTACGACGAATCCAAATATTTTGTTAGTTTTAAAAAATAATTTTTGTAAGGCGGAGTTCTCACGGTTCTCATTATCTTAGTGGTTCTCACCGGATCCCAATTCTATACATATATATACATATATATATATATATATATATATATATACATATATATATATATATACATATATGTATATATATATATATATATATATATATATATATATATATATATATATATATATACAGATTTAGGATCCGGTGGAAACGACCACTCGGTGCAAAAAGTGGAAACGACCTACCCCAAATACTAACACTCTACTTTTTCAAAAAAAAAAGTCACTGACACTATTAATCATATTATTAACTACCCATAGTACTCCACTACCCCAAACCCAAATGTCCCTCATCTCCATCCACGACCAAAAACAGTCACCGGAAACCACCACAAGGAAGACATTCCGCCAGCTGCCACCACAACTAGCCGTCGGCAAACAACAACATCAGTACAGACACCGACTCCCAACCCTCTTCAAACCCAAACTACTGCATCTCCCCCCATCACCACTAATCTGATGTCGTCGTCGGTGACGGCGATATCCAGCATTGCTGGCGAACACCGTCAAGCTTCCCCAATGCAGGCGCAACTACGACGACACCATTGATCCCAGCCCCCTAAAATTCCCGATTATTGAACCCAAAACCGCATTTATTTATCCATCTTTTCTCTACCATCCTTGAGTTCTACAACTCGTTTCATTTCAATCTCTCTCCGCCCTTTTATTCGCCGGACATATCTACAGTAATATGATGTCAATGTATCTACTGTAATCTTTGACGTATCTACTTTAATCTTTGATGTATCTACTGTAATCTTTGATGTATCTAGCCAATATTTTAATGTATCTTGACATGGATACACAAATTTGGTTAATAGGTACATTAAAATTGGTTTGAGATACATCAATATATAAATGCGTGCAAGAGTTTGGAAATGGGGTAGAGGTTGTTGTTGGGTTGGTGATCGTCGCCGGCGACAACGACAGTTGGTAAATGAGGTAGGCGGTGATGGAAGGTTATGAGGTGGTGATGGTGTAAGTGTGTGGTGTTGTCGGATATTTCAACGACGGTGGTGTCGGCTGGTGATGTCGAAGGCGGTGGCGGTGGCGGTGGCGCGTGCTCAGACAAGGTGACCGGGATGAGGAGCGTGTTGGGTTGTTTATATTCAAATGTATGGGGAAATTGTCATAGGGGGATATTGGGTATAGTTATTGGGTTTGACCCGCTGATACTTGGTTTTAATTATATGATTGTAGTACGTTTCCACTTTTTCCACCGAGTGTTCGTTTGCACCGGATCTTAACTCTATATATACATATATATATATATATATATATATATATTATATAGAGATAGATATATATATCATATATATATATATTATATATATATATATATATATATATATATATATATATATAATACAATGGGTGGATAATTAAGGGATTTACAAACCGCTAATTACAATTAGAGAAATATAAGTTGGTTTCCACGTCAAACAAAGTCATGATTTATGACATACATAATATATAAAAGAAAATAAACACACTATCTTACAAAAACAGATTTTGTTTTATAAGATTAACAATCTGCATAAGCTTAAAAGCGGTCAAACTTTTCAACCATCGCTGATTATCAAGGAAGAATTGTGTATAAAAAAGTACCTATTATGATCAAGTTTGTGCAAAATACTCATGTAAAATATCTAATACGAAGTGTAATTTTTCGTTCAAATGACTACCTTATAAATACTTCTCCATTTAAAATCAAACACACCATTGCATTTTTTTGACACAGCTCATAATTGAAAGAAATTTACAAAATTCTGAGCAATATATATGAGAAAATACAATCGGTACAATAAAAATATCAAATTTTATATTAACTTATGTTATAATTTTTGCATCGGTAATTAAAATGGTATTATTGGATATGTTAATTGAAAGGAAAAATTATACTCCGTATTGGATAGTTGATAGAAGTACCTTGTTTATAATTAGAGATGCGTATCTGCAATTTTCTCTATTAGATCACTAATACTTTTGATGGAGACTTTTTCAAAAGTCTGGGTTCCTGACCCGTTGACATTTGTTTCGCTAGAACTTGTGAAGGAGACTCTTTCAATAATCTGGGTTCCCGACCCATTGATATTTTTACCAAAGATGTTGATGTTGTAAACATTTATCACAGTTCCTGTTCCCATATCTTCATCTCTACCAAAGTAGTCAATTAAACGTAACGTCCAAACACTGTTCCCATCTTTACACTCTGATTCGTGCAGCCATTCAATTGTTCCGTCTTTCCCAGCAGTTAGACAGTATACATTTCCTGCTTTACGTACTATGCGGGAATAAAAGCTATTGTTCGGTACAACTTCCAGCTTGTCAGAAGGCGGTAAATCCGGAACAGGCGACCTTATTTGAATGTTTAAAAACTCCTCACACAACGGCTGCTTCCTGAACATTTTCCTAATTAAGATCATATACATACAATTTTTTCGAACCTGTTGTAGTAGCGCTTCCGTGTATTCATTGCCCCATCCAGATTTTGATCCAAAACGTGGGAAAATAGCATTTTGTGGTATTGACCCATCACTCTTTGGCTCAATAAGCCTATAAACTTTCCCTGATATCATGTTCCTAGGACGAAGGTGGTTGAAAAAACCGTTTGACGGTGCCAGGAATTTCCCTTCGTGACTTTCCAATGTGTAGACTATATCTGTACATAGAAATAGTGACACTAAATTGGAGCCATAAAGCAGTACATAAAGAATGGAAAGAGAGTTAATAATAAACAGCATGCATCAACAACAATAATCACCGCAGCTAATAATGACTTACTCTCCTTAACATAATCTATTTCAGCTTTATCCAAACTCATGAAATCTTGCACATTTTCAAAATCTCGATGAATACGTTCTACATCTTGCATCAATGAAATCATGGTCCTAGGACGAAGGCGGTTGAAAAAACTGTTTGACGGTGCCAGGAATTTCCCTTCGCAACTTTCCAATGTGAAGGATATTTCTGTACATAGAAATAGTGACGCTAAATAATAAAGAATGAAAAGAGAGTTAATAATAAACAGCATGCATCAACAACAATAATCATCGCAGCTAATGACTTACTCTTCTTAATATAATCTTTTTCGGCTTTATCAAAACTTATCAAATCCATGACATATTCAATAATTGATCTCGATATGTCGAACAAACCCGGTTGCTTGGGATGAAGACTCATGTCCGCAAGGATCAGGCTGAATCGAGAAGCGGCAGAGAAGAGGGTTATGTGATGAAACTTCTGATTATTGAGCCAATTTTATGGACAAACCCACGTACCCACACCAAAGAATCGGGATCATACCGGATTACTTGTTTATAAATAATTTCATTTTAACTCCTCAACCAAGTCAAGTTGTTTATGAATGATTCAAGTGTGTTTATGTTGTTTGTGCTTAGCTCGTTCTGTTTTTAAGACTTCTTCTTAATTGGAATTTAAAAAGAGTCAATTAACGATTACTCCCACGCCAAATGCACATTTTTGAACTTACTCCCACGTCAAATAAAATTTTCTTGAAGAATATCAATTCTAAAAAGTTAGTCTTAATAATTCCCACTATCTTTATTTTTAAATTACATTTAAGAAGAGGTCTTATAATAATTAAAAAAAAAAAAAGAACAAGTACACACGGTTAAGAATAAAATTATTCACAAACAAGTGAACATATTGTTTTGCTTGTGACCTATGAGAACCCCCTCCCACTTGCTTTCCTAGTTACCCCTCGTGAGAGGTCACAAGCATGTGATAGGATACTACCGTCACAAATAAGTGGCAATCGGGTCAGTCGGGTCAACTCGGGTTCAGGTCAGATCGGGTCAGCCAACCCTTTCGGGTCGACTCGGGTTGGGTTGTCGGGTCAATGTCGGGACTAGGTCGGGTTCAGGTCACTGATCATCTGGTCGTGTCGGGTTACAGGTTGTCATCGGCTCGGGTCGGCAAGATTTTGGGCTACAGTATTCTCAAGTTTTGTCGGGTCGGGTTTGCTTGGGTTCAGGCCGGGTCAGTCAATCGAGTTGGGTCACACTTGCCAGCTCTAACCCTAACCACCACCCCATTCTCGTCGAACCAACCCCAATACACGAAACAACATCCCTCACCCACGAGGCCACGAATCCCCCTCCCCAAACGAATGTGGTGTCAAAGGTGTAGAAGGGCACGCATGTGTGTTGGGTCGACGTATCGCGAGCTAGGGTGATGAGCCGGTTAAGTTTGTGAAGATGTTCATGGCAATACGAACTTTAAGAATATTCAATGAATAATTTACTGTTATAATATTTTGAACCACCGGTCCACCAGTAATCAATCAAAACTTCAGCATATGCATTTCAATTAAATTCACATTAGAGTAGATATGTAATCTAAAATGCTAAAATTGCAGAGGAGAAAAGTACCAAACTTTTATTATTCACGCGATGATCATATATATATATATATATAGAGAGAGAGAGAGAGAGTCAAGTTATAATGAATCCACCTTCAAAATTGAGTCCATGAGTCCTCATCTTGCCCTTTGGATGAAAGAGATGAAGGGACAATATTAGAACAAGATGGAAGGCTAAGATTAAAAGAAAAATGAATGGACAAGATTAGAACAAAATGAAGGGACAAGATTAAAACCAAATGAGTGGGTTTTTAATGACTTTCACCTACATTACGAGTACATAATGATGTAACTTTAGTCATTAAAAGTGTAACTTCAACCATTATTTGTGTAACTTCAAAATAAAATGTGATTTCGAGTATATAAATTTGAATTTATGTAACTTTAAGATAAGTTTATGTGATTTTTACCTTTTTATGAGGGTAACTTTAGTCATTAAAAGTGTAACTTCAACCATTATTTGTGTAACTTTAAACTAAAATGTGATTTCGAGTATATAAATTTGATTTTATGTAATTTTAAGACAAATTTATGTGATTTTTGTTTTTTTATGAGGCGAACTTTAGTCATTAAGAGTGAAACTTCAACCATCATTTTTGTAACTTTAAATTAAAATGTGATTTCGACTATATAAATTTGAATTTATATAATTTTTAAACAAATTTATGTGATTTTAGTTTTTTATGAGTGTAACTTTAATTCTTAATTGCGTAACTTTAAGTTAAAATATGAATTAATTTTAATATTTTAATAAGTGTAACTTTAACCTTTATTAGTGAAAATTCATTTATTAACTGTGTAACTTTAGTCAATTATAGTGTAACTCATGTTTAGGTAACTTCAGTCTTTTCTAGTGTAACTTCAGTCCATACTAATGTAACTATAATCATTATTTAAGTAACTTCAGTCCTTAATAAGATAACTTTAGTCCAGTGCAACTTTAGTCCATAATTGTGAAACTTTAGTCCATACTAGTGAAACTTTAGTATATACTACTGAAACTTTAGTCCATAATTGTGAAACTTTAGTACATACTAGTGAAACTTTAGTACATAGTAGTGAAACTTTAGTACATAGTAGTGAAACTTTAGTGCATACTAGTGAAACTTTAGTACATACTAGTGAAACTTTAGTACATACTAGTGAAACTTTAGTACATAATGATGTAACTTTAGTAAATAATAATGTAACTTTAGATCTGGAAAAAATATATATAAAAAAAATAAGATCTTGAAATAAAACAACCATACTAATGATGTAACTTTAGTACATACTAGTGAAACTTTAGTACATAATGATGTAACTTTAGTAAATAATAATGTAACTTTAGATCTGGAAAAAATATATATAAAAAAATAAGATCTTGAAATAAAACCACCATACTAATGATGTAACTTTAGTAAATAATGATGTAACTTTAGTAAATAATGATGTAACTTTAGTAAATAATAATGTAACTTTATTACATAATAATATCTAAAAAATGAAATAAAAAATATAAAAACGAGATCTAAAATAAAAATAAAAAACATAAAAAATCTAAAAAATAAAAATCTGAAATGGTGGTCGATAGTTTTTTTTACCAATTTTTTTTTTTCAAATCTAAAATGGTTGTAATTTTTTTTAACAAAATAAATAACAATAAATAAACATACACAGACCCACGCGGCCCATATTTAAAAAATTGAAATATAAGAAAACCGAAAACTAAAAATAAAAGAAAAAAACAAAGAAATTTTAAAAATTAAAAAATTACACTTCCACTCTAAAAAAATTGCAGATCTGAAAAAAAGAAGCAAAAGAAATTTGAAAATTAAAAAACTGAATTTACAAAACCTTAAAACTACACTACCACAACTCCAAAAAACTAGGAAAAAAACCTCCCGTCATGGAGGACGGTGGAGGAAAAAACTGGAGAAAGGAGAGGCCGTGACTGGCCATGGCAGCGGCGGAAGGGCGAGGAGGAGTTGGAGTGGTGCTCGGAACAAGGGTGGCGAAAGGAGGGTAGTTTTTTTACTTTTGCTTTTTAGATCTGAAAATGGTTGTTAGTGGTGGTTTGTGTGGTTGTCGAATGGAGGAAGGAAGGGAGAAGGAGGACGGAAGGAGGAAGGCAGGGAGCGAGGAGGACGCGGAGGAAGGCAGGGAGGCGGATGACGGTAGAGGCGGGTGAAGGAGGAGAGGAGGACGGCAGCGGAAGGAGGAAGGCGGTGAGGAGGAGGAGGACGGTAGACGTCAGGAGGACGGTGGCGGCGGGTAGGTGAAGGTGGCGGTGTTGGGAGGAGGAGGAGGTGGTGGCGGGTGATGAAGGCGGCGGGTGAAATGGAGTGAGATTTTTTTTTTTTTTTGAGAGGATAGAAGAGAGAGAAATGAGGTAGAAAGAGAATGAGGATGTGAAAATGATAGAAAGAGAGTGAAAAAAAGTATTTATATTAGGGTTTGAAGGATTGGATTGTGTGTGTCTCATGATCTTGGCCATCCATTTTGTTTTAATCCTAGCCCTTTATCCTCTTAATCCAAGGGTTTGGATGAGGACTCAAGGATTCAAAGAGTAAGGGAGGACTCATTCGAACCCACCTATATATATATATATATATATATATATAGATAGGTTCTTGTGAGTCCACCATTTTTTTTGAGTCCATGAGTCCTCATCCAAGCCTTTGGGTGAAGGTGATGGAGGGACAAGATTTAAACAAGATGAAGGGATAAGATTAGAACAAAAATGAATGAACAAGATGAGAACAAGATGGAGGGACAAGATTAGATTAAAATGGGTGGGGTTTAATGAATTCCACCTACACTTACCTTCATATTGTAACAATAAGTTTTTGTAACTTCAACTTTTTATGAGTGTAACTTCAGTCAATACGAGTGTAACTTCAACCCTTCTTTGTGTAACTTCAAACTAAATTGTGATTTCGATAATATTAATTTGAATTTATGTAACTTTAAGACAACTTTATGTGATTTTAGCCTTTTATGAGTGTAACTTCAGTCATTACGAGTGTAACTTCAACCCTTATTTGTGTAACTTCAAGTTAAATTGTGATTCCGATTATATTAATTTGAATTTATGTAACTTTAAGACAAGTTTATGAGATTTTAGCCTTTTATGAGTGTAACTTCAGTCATTACGAGTGTAACTTCAATCATTCTTTGTGTAACTTCAAACTAAGTTGTGATTCCGATTATATTAATTTGAATTTATGTAACTTTAAGACAACTTTATGTGATTTTAGCCTTTTATGAGTGTAATTTTAGTCAATACGAGTGTAACTTCAACCATTATATGTGTAACTTCAAACTAAGATGTGTTATAAGCGTAACTTCAGTCTTTACGAGCGTAACTTCAGTCCTTGAAAAAGTCACTTCAGTCCTTAAACGTGTCACTTCAGTCTTATAAGAGTGTTACTTCAGTCTCTTAAGAGTGTTACTTCAGTCTCTTAAGAGTGTTACTTCAGTCTCTTAAGAGTGTTACTTCAGTCTCTTAAGAGTGTTACTTCAGTCTCTTAAGAGTGTTACTTCAGTCTCTTAAGAGTGTTACTTCAGTCTTTAAGAGTAAAAAAAACAAGATCTAAAATTAAATAAAAAAACATAAGAAATTTGAAAAATTAAAAAAAGATGTAAAAAGAATATAACAAAAAAAAACAGATTTGGAAAAGTAAAATAACATTAAAAAAAAAAAAGCAAGATATAATTAAAAAAAATAGATCTAGAAAGTAAAAATCACATAAAAGAACACTTTAACTAAAAAACTATGCATTTTGCAGGAATGCACAATTGTTCTGTGAAATTGAATTAATGTTAGGCCTCATTTTGACATGTCCTAACTAGGGCTGAGCAAAAAATCCGATTATCCGAACCGATCCGATATCTGATCCGTATCCGACCCGAAAAAATGGATACCCGATCCGAAAATGACATTCGGATCGGATACCCGATCCGAACCTTTCGGATACGGATCGGATATCGGATACCAGTCTAAAAAGTTTCGGATATCCGATCCGATCCGAAACTTAACTTTTTTACATTTTTTCCAAAGAAAGTTGAAACTTACCCATTACTTTTGGGCCTTCAAAATCCACGAATGCACTTGTTTACAACATTGGCCCATAATACACCATATTGTACCTTATATTTATACTCACCCATTTCTTCAACCCTAAATGTTGAATTCATTTTAGCATACATGAGAAATCAACTCACTTCCTCTTACTCCATTAAGAAATGCTAACTTCCGTCTTCAAATTCAGATTGTGACTCCATCTTTCTCATAATGATTAACCCCAATAATATTATTTCTCTTTTATTTTACCCAAATTACTCTAATCAACATGAATATTATGACCCAACTCTCTCATTTATCAACTCTTATATTCAAAGCTTTATTTTAGTTCCAGTTGCTTTTTTTATCTCCTGATTTCAGAGGCAGAAGAGTTTTTATTCCACATATTTACGGGAATGGGGGAAGTCTTGTTTTCGATGTTGTGTTGACAGATATGGGTTTATTTTAATTTTTCTAAATCGATGAGTTAATTTAGTTCAATTTAAGGATAGAACTGGGATGTTAAATTATTATATGTAGTGAAGTTTTTTATAGAATAATATTTTTGAGCAAACAACGACATTTTTTAAGACAAATACACATACTGAAAAAATTATCTCGAAAATTGGATATCCACGGATATTTGGATATCCGATCCGATTTTTTCGGATATTAAAATCGGATATCCGAAGTGTTTCGGATCGGATATCGGATAGTAAAAATTTGAATTTTCGGATCGGATATCCGATCCGAAATTGGAGTTCGGATCGGATATCCGATCCATGCTCTGGCCTAGTCCTAACCGCTGCATGTAATCTTGCAGGGGTATCGAAAACTACTTGAACATCAAGCAGGTTACTGAGTATATCTCTGACGAGTCGTGGGGATGGTACAAGTCTCCTTAAAAAGCTAAAAGCTATGAAAACATTTGACGAGACGCAATTCAAACATCCTTACTGTTGTTATCAACATATGATCTGAGAGTCTATTTACTCCTTTCGGAAATCTGTATTTGTTATCTTAACGAACCCTTTTTGTACAATGTTCATCTGTATTTCATATCGGTACTTCAATAATGCTCCATCCGTTCTATTTGAGTTCTTTACGTTTTTCACTTTCGGATACAATTGCATCATCCTATCAACTACTGTATAAACTTATTACTTTTATCTCTCAAGCAAGGAAGATGTCTTATTGTCTTGGAATAGTTTTCAGTTCTTGAGGAAAATATATGAAGCAAGAATTTGAGGGCACGCAATAAAGCTATGTGTTTGTGATGCACAACATTTGAAGCTAAAGTTGTTATAAGCTGTTGTTTAGTACAGTAAATATGCAATAACTATCTTAGGGATATTCTTTTTCTGCTGTAGTCAACATTTTTTTAGATTTGGATATTCCTTTGGGTAATGTAGCCGAATCACTCATCACTTATTGTACATTAAAGCAAGTTTTTATTTAGGGGGGTGATGGTACATACTAAAAGTTTAGTTTAAAGAGTAGTCTTACCCAATTTAAGGTCAGGGCAGATTAACGGCCTCTTTGAAAGCTTAAAAAGTGTCTTTAAGGTCATATGGTGGAATATTTACCATTGGAGCCAACCTTGTTACCTTGTTGCTTATTGTTGTGACAGAAACGAGAAAAATAAATAAAGAACAAGAAAGACGATAACACACAGATTTACGTGGTCCATAGGGCAGAAGGGATGAGAGTTTTAATAATGTTGGGGAGTATTGCAGAGTTTTCAGATTTAGAGTTCAGATTGTTATGATATGCATGACTGATAGGGTTAGGCTTAGAGAGTTTATATACTACCCTTTAAGACCTAATACAGAAAACCTAGAAAGGCCCAAAACAGACCATAGGCCCAAGACAAAAACCCTAGCCTAAACAGATTAACGGATACCCCCGCATTGTCACTCGAAATGACAATTAAACCGATTCAAGGCATTACTCAACACTTATAAGCGAGATACTTAAGCCATCGATTAACTCACATAAAGGCATACCGAGTATTTTTTTTTCCTCATTGATTTAAGGTGTAATGAGATACAGAGTACGTAGTATAATCTAAAGGAGGGGTGATTTGGTAAACCAAGGTTTAAGCTAAAAACAACTTGTAATTAGGGGTTGGGGTGAAACTATTAGTAGAGATAGGTGCAAAGGCAATTTGAGAGCAAAGTCGTTATTGCGAAGTTGTAACTTCGAGCAGTGGGATTGGTACACAGAATTAAACGCATGTAAAGCTGAGAAATTTTGACTGGGGTAAAGTCGTTTCATGGAGTGGCTTTACCCCTGGTGCATGAAACACGAGAATCATTACGGGGAAAAAATAATCATTTAAAAGGTAAAGTCAAGTCGTTGCTTTATCATTAAAAAGTAAAGTTATTACTTGAAGTAGCAACTTTGACTATGTCATATTTCCTATACAAGTCCGTATTGTTTTATATAAAGAGCAAAGTCGTTATCTAAAATAGCGACTTTACTCTTTATCCTACGTGGATCAATTATCTACAAATACTTTCACACATTCACCCTTATCTACATTTTTTTTGGCTTTAAGCCCTCATTTACCAAATCGTTCCTAAAGAAGTGCTCCCAAAGTTAATCCGAGTGAAATAAGTTTGGCTTTAAGCCCTCATTTACCAAATTGTTCCTAAACAAGTTTGAGTCTAATTAGACATATTCCAGGCATGATGCTGAACCAATCAAATAGGACCGAGTCAAATTGGGTCGATCATCCCGTTGGCCACCTCTAGTTAAGACTAGAGCTGGCATAAGGAACGGGTTAGCCCGGCTTAACCCGTCGGCCCGTCCAATACACAAGACGGGCCCGGTTTCCATATTCCCAACTCGGCCCGCCACGAGTCGAGTCCTTATCACATCCCTAGCAACCCGACCTACGCTATGCCAAGGGCTTGGCGGGGTGAGGCCACCCGCTTCCGGGTCAGCCCGGACCGGCCCGAACCCGGAATGCGACCACCAATAGTAGATACGGAGTACAAAGTGTTATTTTGCCTACATACATGCCACTTGTTGTGTAATTTAAACACAGTATATTCTCTTCTTCTCTTTTTTTTTGTGTGTAACTTAATCAACAACCCCGCATCTCTAGATCTTCATTATCCTCCTCACTCTTCTTTTATCAATTATATACTCCATTTCTTCAACTCTTTTTCCTTTACTTCTCCTCCTACATTTTCATCATCGTTTAACTCTGAAAGATCACTTCTTTACTTCAAAGTTTATCACTTTTTTGGTGTCATTTTTCTGGGTTGTTTCAAGTGCTTACAATGGGGAGTTCAGATGAGAGAATTGTTGCTGTGATCATGGTTGGTGGACCCACTAAAGGTATGAAATTTCTCCCTTCTAAATCATGCTTTTTCAATTTTGTATTCGATTTTTGATTAGTTTCATATAATTTTGAATGTGTGATGCCTTGATTATCCTAAGTAGAATTATTTGATTCAATTTTGGGCTTGATCACTTACCGCTTCCGTCCTAATCATTTGTTTATCTTTGATTAAAATATTTCTCGCAAATGGGATTAAAATGTTTTGGATAAAGTAAGTTTTGGTGGGAAATTTAATGCTTTGTTTAATGATTAGATTTGAGATCATATATGATGATCTAGTTAATGGATTAGGGTTGAGTTGAGAACTTATCGCTTGCTTCCGTCTCAATCATTTGTTTACCTTTGATTAAAATACTTCTCGGGTGAAGAAAATAAAAAGGTTTTGCATAGTGAACTTGTACTTCCTAAAGTAAGTTTTGGTGGGAAACTTGATGCTTTCTGTAATGATTAGATATGAGATCATATATGATGATCTAGTTAATGGGTTAGGGTTGATCACTTATCGCTTATTTCCGTCTCAATTATTTGTTTACCTTTGATTAAAATACATCTCGCTTGAAGGGGAAAATAAAAATATTTTGTATAGTGAAGTTGTACTTCCTAAGTAAGTTTAGTTGGGAAATTTAATGATTAGATATGAGATTACGTATGATGATGATTTTGGGTGATTAATAGGTACTAGATTCAGGCCACTGTCTTTGAATATTCCGAAGCCGCTTTTCCCATTAGCTGGGCAGCCTATGGTTCACCATCCAATCTCAGCTTGCAAAAGGGTATTACATTCTGCTGCAAATTTCACCATATTTGATTTTGAAATTAAATTAGTATCTGTTACTCCCTTCGTCCAAGTCAATTGTTTACATTTGTTTATTTTTGCGAGGTTAACAAAAATTGAGATGAGTATATATGATAGATTGGATTAATTTTTCAATGTTTCTTGTTTCATTTAATTGTAGATTCCAAACTTAGCACAGATCTACTTGGTTGGTTTCTATGAGGAGCGGGAATTTGCATTATATGTGTCTGCCATATCTAATGAGCTTAGAGTTCCTGTTAGGTGAACTTTTCCTCAACTTATTTGATGTTCTGGCATTTCTTCGTATCAAAGTTTTTGAAGTTTAGATTAGATTTAGTATTGATCGTCTTATGTTCTCTTGGTAATTTAGATACTTGAAGGAAGACAGGCCTCATGGTTCTGCTGGTGGTCTGTACAACTTCAGGGATATAATCATGGAAGACAACCCGGTTTGTAACATCTCCCTTTTTACTTACTGTGAAATGCGATGATTGACAAACAATTGTCCTCTTTTATTCGTGTAGTTCATGATTGGGTTTGGATAAAGTCAAAAGATGCTTATATGACTAATAGTTTTCATGATATTGCAGTCTCAAATATTCCTGCTAAATTGTGACGTTTGCTGCAGTTTTCCATTGCCAGAAATGCTTGGTAATTTATCGACGTGTTCAGTGCTTTGTTTCATGATGAGTCATGTTCTGGTGAAAAGAGTTTTGAATACGTCTTTCTTGTGTTTTTTACAGAGGCTCACAGAAGATATGGAGGAATGGGAACTATACTAGTGAGCAAGGTATGTCGGCACCTTCTGCTGTATTGATAAATTATTTAAATGTTCGGTTTCAGTTATATTATGTTTATTTAGTTGGTGATCATAAAGAGTTCATGGACAGGTTTCAGCTGAGTCCGCCAATCAGTTTGGTGAGTTGGTTGCTGATCCTGAGACCAATGAGGTTTTGCATTACACTGAGAGGCCTGAAACTTTTGTAAGTGCGCTATTCTCATCTCGGGTCATGGATGTGTGCTCTTATGTTATGACCATCTCAACATCATTCAATAGGAGTCCTGACTCACTATCTCGCATTCGATTTGTTGCTTGCTTTATTGTTTAAACTATAATTGTGTCCCAGGTTAGTGATCGGATAAACTGCGGCGTATATGTATTTTCACCTGAAATTTTTAATGCTATCCAAGGTGTCTCCAGTCATCGGAAAGATACAGGTAAATGACCCAAACAATCATCTCTTCTTCTTCCTAATCCCTGGCTTTTACTTTTCATTTACTTGAAATTTAGAATTATGCAGTACTCTTAGTTCTCAAAAAAAATATGAAACCTGTGCTGTAATACTCTTGTAGCTCTTCATTTTAGATATAATTTTCGGATCTGCAGAACTACACAGTTACCGGCAGTTGCTGTTAGTCCATGTATGGTACACAGTTATTTTATGAACTATCCATATATTTTTGGCTTAAAATGAAGTGTTCAATTGTCGTCTGAAGGTTGATATGAGACACAGGAAACGCAAGGTCATTTTAAAGAGTCGAAGTGTAGTTTGAATGTTAACAAAGTTTATTTACATTGATACTTGAGTTTACCTTTGTTACTTAACAACTCAGCTGCAACCACAAGAAAGACTTAGTTGCAAACTGATTTGGGGTGGGCTACAATGAACTACTGAGCTGTTGCTATAATGTCATGTGTATCAACCTCCATTTCATTGTGTTCTTCCCACTTTTCAAAAGTATGTGAGGGGAATTTCGAAATATGGGAAGAACATGAAGAAATAGAGGAAGCTATGTTACTCTGACTCTTCTTATTCCCTCACGTACCCGTTCCCTTGCATAGTTGTGTCGGCATCAACATTCAGACATGGTTATAACACTTAGACACCTTATTTTAAGCCAAAATATGCATATTTTTCATAAAATTTGCCGAGTTCGGCTCTTAGTAACGTAGCGAAGAAGTACAAGTTTTTTTATGGTCCTTGTAGAAGGCGGCCTGTCTCAGAAAGGAACTTTGTTTTGGCTCTGGATATCCTCCATAATGTTATGTACACACACAGACAGGCAGTTATCCTTCTTGACTCTTGATTGTTTATTTAGAAGTACATTAATGCACGTGTGTTCACTTGAATGTGCAAAGAATGTAAGTAGTGAGGCCAATCATTAAGTCTTAACATGTGTTCAGTTGCTATCTCCATTATGTGCGATAATTAATAATACAGGCTTATGATACTATTGGTGGTCTAGGGATCTCTGTATGTGTTGCAGTATCTTTAAAATACATCATTGCACTAACAATGTGACCGTGCCGAGGAAATTATAAGATTTTGAAGTGGTAGATTTTATTTTGGTCTTTACCAAGCCTTAGATCTAGATCGATGCTTATTCATGAGGGTATAGTTTTTGTCATGTCAACCATGCTCTCTAGTTGAAACTTTTTAGTCATTCATCTAGTTCTTCAAGGGTTATGAAAGAGAGTAGCTTTGAGCTCGGAGAACGAATATGTAGGTGACAAAGTGAACTACTAAGCTCGAAGATTACTGAGAACTTTGACAGAAGGCCTAATATATATTCACCTTTGTCCACTTTTATAATTTCTGGGGAAAAAGTTGGCTTTTTTCATATCTAGTTGAATGAAAAGTGAAGTTATTTACTCTATATCCAAAAACCGATTCCATAATACGTTCTGTAGTAACCGGAAATAACATCTTAAAATTGAATACTAGCTTTCTGTTCTATTATGTAGTTGCAGTGCTGTCCGATCACCCAATTTGACCATTATCTTACCCAAACTCTTGTATTTTCATGATGTATGTGTACTATGAACATGTTACTTTGGATGCAAATCCATGAGTCATGACTATCTAAGAGTACCAAAAGGTAAAACGTCATGTAGAGGGGTGTGGACCATAAGCATATTAATGGCTGACGGTTGGTGATACCTTGGGTCATATAGACTCAAAAGCCCAATCTTGGCGTCTTCTTTCCGGCAACCTACTTTGATGGGTTAATGAGAGGAAAAGACATGACCTTGGCTTGTTCAGTCAAGGCCCATAAAGTTAGCTCAACGATAGATGTCTTGGTGTTGCACTGTTACCTTATCTGCACAGGAAATCTCGTAGAATCCTCTTATATGTTTTTGTTATTAATGTATAGTACTAAAATAACTTTTAACGTGAAACGGCCTTTACCCTCCTTAACTTCTGAAAGTGATAAGGCTAGTCATCTTCTACTCTTGATTATTCAATCTGCAATATTATATATTTATATCCTATATTCATTGCATGTCCATAGTTGTTCTCCGTATTTCCTTTTAGTTGCTTATCGAAACGATATGTAGTATTTCTTGATAGGCATGATTCCTTATCAACCTCATTTTACATAATGGTAATAAAGTTTATCTGCAACAATAGACTAGGATATTCTAGTGTCTAATTCTGAACTTCTTCATGCAGCTAATATGAGGCGTATATCCAGCTTTGAAGCACTTCAATCAGCCACAAAGTATTTCTCTTCTCCAACTTCTTTATTGTAGTGATAATGTAAATGTTCCTGTTAATTACATATTTTACGGCTACATGTTTCGGTTTACCTATTAATCACTTAGTTTAAGGTGCCAAACTCTCAATTGTAATCATTGAACATGGACCTTGCGTGCCTCGATGCCTGGCTTGGTTTTCTAACTTGCTATCTCCTGAAATATTAGGTTTAGGCGTAGGTTTTTATAGTCAAGTCCTAAGGAGTTTGAATGAGATGCTGAAACAACAGTGGCAAATCATATCGTCTTAATTAATTGTATTTGTCCTCATACTGATGACATGCCTACATGGCTACATGTATTTATATAGTCATGTCTAGTGTGCACTTGTGGAACAACTTCCATTACTGCTAATATAGTCCTGTTTATGTCTAGTGTGCATTTGTACTGATTTCATCTGTGCTGGCTCGAACAACCGTGTTCAGAATGTGACACTTGCATTTAACTTGTCCAGGGAACACTTTTTGATTTGCGAACACTATCTGTAGTTGAGTTTGGAAAAATCGTTACAAAATCTGGCCTATGTGAACACATTTACTTTTCCGATTAACGTTCTTCCGCTTCCTTGTGAAATTGCAATGAGATATTTGCAAATCCCGATGCTGCTTAACTTTTTAGCTTGAGAGCAACAAAAATTTTAAGTTTCTCTTATGATTTGTTCTAACCTAAATCTAACACCAAAAAACTGTGTTTTTTCTAACCTTAGTTATTATCGATTTTGATTGGTTCTCTGTAGAAAGATCTCTTTTTAAGGGCATCTCATATTCATCACTATTGTAAAAGAGTGAGATTTTAGAAAGTTAGCATACTTGATAAATTTCCAAAGTGTAAATTTTTTTTAAAACAAATTGCTAATAAATAGTATGGAGAACAGGCCATTTTTGGTATTTTTTACTTAAGGTGGGCCGTGTTTATAATATTATGCTTAGATACCTATGATTTCAGTTTTAAATTATACAGGTTTCTCCATGAAAAAAGATTTTTGTGTTGCAGGAGTTTTCCCACAGATTTTGTGAGACTAGACCAAGATATATTGACACCGCTTGCAGGGAAGAAGCAATTGTATACATACGAGACCATGGACTTCTGGGAGCAGATCAAGACTCCTGGGTAAGATATTTTCACCAAGTTAAAGACCTAATTCAAGTCTTGCAATAGGAGACCATGGCATGATCGTTTTACCATCATTTATTGATCTTGCAGGATGTCTCTTAAATGTTCTGCTCTATATCTTCATCAATTTCGAGTCACCTCCCCTCATCTTCTAGCGAGTGGTGACGGCTCAAAAAGTGCAACAATAATTGGTGATGTGTATATCCATCCATCCGCCAAAATACATCCGACAGCAAAGGTATGCCCTTAAATCTGTAATAAACGGCCCGTCTTCTGTCAGCAAGACTTGCTTTTTTTACTACACTATTACTCTAAAAGTGATTTCTCCATATGACCATGACAGATTGGTCCAAATGTGTCAATTTCTGCGAATGCACGTGTTGGAGCTGGTGCGAGGCTGCTGAATTGTATCTTACTGGACGCTGTTGAGATCAAGGTGATCTGAACACATTGAAAGATGGTAGTTTTCACACAACTGTGTTCATGATTTAACCTTTAATATTGCATCATTCAGGAAAATGCGGTTGTTATTCATTCAATCGTTGGCTGGAAGTCATCTGTTGGAAAATGGTCCCGAGTACAGGTTAATAGAAACCCCCTCTTATTTTTTATGATGTTGTATGTGAAATGACGAGAACTTTGTTTGAGATAGTCTATCAAGCATTCTAATGTTCAATTTGATCCGTTTTAACAGGCTGAAGGAGACTATAATGCCAAACTTGGAATCACAATTCTCGGTACTTTTATTTTTCTTTCATATTCTCCATGACATTTCCTGGTTCATCCTCATTCTTGACGGTTTTCTCTTCATTTTTATCAGGGGAATCTGTGATTGTCGAAGATGAAGTCGTGGTAACAAAGAGTATTGTTCTTCCAAACAAGACCCTCAATGTCAGTGTCCAAGAAGAAATCATATTGTAGTCATAGATATGCATACTTCCATGAAAGGATGAAGGATCTTCCCTTCCAACTAGGGATGAACCGATGAACACATCGAATTTTACACCCTTCCTCAGACTTTGCATACTGAATTTTGTTTTGCTCCTGCTGTGTTTCCATTGTGTGGAGACCATTATATGTCGACGTTGTATACCTATAGAGCATATTTGTATATGTTTCATACAATTTTCTTAAAAGAATTTATGAATTTAAATTAAATCAGGCATTATTCAGTTCTCCAATGACTCACCAAAACTCTGTATAGAAATAGCAGTCAGTTAATAATTCTTGACCATTTTAATCTCTAACGCATGGCAAGGGTTCGTGCGCACCTGCCTTATCAGTACTTTTTAGGCAGTGTCGAAAAAGGTGTATTTATCTCTCTGATCTGCACTCGATATACCATGGATTCAGTACAGCACTTCAGTAATTGAAAATTGTTAGAAATTGGTGTGACGAAAAGACAGATGGTAGAGAAACTAAAGCATACAGAAATGGTTTTCTTTAATTCATACAGAAACTGTGTTTTTTTAGGATTGTTTCGAGACTTTGAGTTAATTCTATCCTACTTCATTTTTTTTACTCCAAAGTAATCTCGGATTGTTTCAGACGAGTATCGAGCTCTGGACACAGTTGAGGAATAATAAGGGCTACATATAAGCTAATTTAACATTTTGTAAAGTCATGGGAAAGTACAAGGGATCAACTTTTCAGAAAGATAACAGCATCGACAAACTGAACAGCTCGTGAAATGCAGTGCAGATCAACTATATTTTCAGATTACACAAATGTAAATGGTCAAATGGATAACAAATCCATCTACATTCTGACTTCCCCTTCCCATTCAAATGCTCTATCGTGTTTTATGGGTTGAGCGATGAAACCAATGGGATGAGCGAGCTTTCCTGCGACTGTGGATATCCTTAAATCACTGTAGTTAGGTGCATTGAGGATATGCATCCAATACCGAGCTTGTATCTTGCATTGAGAGTTTGAGACGGTGTCTTCAGGCTCAGTTCAAAGAAAATTTTCAAGAAACCTGCCCCACGGAAGTTCTTCCTGCTACTTCAGAGTACCAAGAACTCCATGCTTCCACATAATGATCAAAGAGGTCCTTCAATGCTGTCAAATTGATCGGCAAACCATTTTCATTAGAACAAGAATAAACCATTCTGTTGCAACCACTCTTTTTATTAGCAAACCAGCCGCTTTAAAAAAGAGGCAATTGCTAATTTGTCATACACGATAATGATGAATAGAGACGGGACAATAAATATGGTTATGAGTACAATTAAGAAGCTGATTAAGGCAGAGAAGTTTCCTTAATGAGGTTCTTATTCATAAACGCAAGTAGAGAAATTTGGCGTAATACCTTGATTGTGATACTGAGGGCGATAGCTGGTGGCAAGAGCTTCCAAGTCATGGACACTTTTCGAGTTTTTTTGTTCATCGCCACTTGCTTTGGCGACAGTAACAGGAGCGAAAGGGCCATACTGGTAGCTTCTAGAATTTGATTTTGGTTCTTGCTCCAAAGACGTCGCATATAATTCATTTTCCAAATTTTCGGTTTTCACTTGGAGCCTAACCTGCTTTGTTGCTTCTCCCACGGTATAGTCCACCTTAGTTCTCTTAAAACTGGTGTTGGTGAGGTCAGTTCCGAATGTCCTTTTCTTAGGTTCGCTCGAGAAAGGAATACATGAGATAGTATTCGCTGTTCCTTCCCTCAAGCCTAACCATCTGAATGCCGGCTTCCTGCTTTCTGTTTGATTAGTCTGGAGCGTAAATCAACAAATAACCTTCAGAATGTCGTCTACAAGACTAAAACAATAATCCAGAATTATTTCGTCTAGACGCTATTTCGTCTAGACGCAAATAGAACTTAATTTTTACCTTTTCGATGAGTTGCATGGAAGACAGTACATTGGCAATATCATACAATCGTCTCACTTTAGCTGCATTATCTTAAAAAAGGGAACTATTAGCACTGAATCTACATTTTCTAACCATGAAATCAAAAACAAATGAACAGAAACACTCATACTTCTCATCACTTGTGCATTAAGACCATCTCCAAGCAAACACTTTGCAGCTTCCTCCAGAGAGATCAGCTCGGCCTGAGATTACAATGACAGGACGTAACTAAAATATACTCCGTAGCTAGTTAAGCAAATGACGGTACTAAGTACAAGATCATAAACGTAAACTCACTTCAGAACAAAGGAATAGCTTCACGAAATTCTGTGTTAGAAGCCCCAATGACTTTTCCCTTCTGTTATCTGTCAAAATACCAGTAAGTTCATAAATTTTACATAACTCGGAGAAGAAACAAGTCTTCCATCAACTGAATTGAGCATTAATACAAAACTCGTCTAATAACCAATTAACAAAGTGGGGTTAAGATATACACAACCTTACCCCAATATTAGCAAATATAAAAAACGAGGTCTCATGACGACCGATAATAAAAATTGTATCAAGAATTGCATCAAATGACTAATACTTCACAACAAAACTCGCTATTACAGAGAATAATCAGTCAACAAGCAGATGAAAACAAAAGGCAAACAGTAGGTCTTACTTAAGACGGGTCGGATCTTACAACGGGTATTTTGTGAGAGAAAATGGGTAGAGGGGACAAGGTGGGCTCCCCCCATGTGCTCTCCACTCACCCTTGATGGGTATTTTGTGAGAGAATATGGTATCCGTCTTAAGCTTAAGACAGATACCTCGGTCTGAAATAAGAATTTGTGAAAGGCAAATAGCTTAAAGGCATCAGTTTTACCAGGCTTAGAAGCACCACAATGGGTTGGTGCCTCGGATTGGCTTCCGGTATCAGGGTTAGAAGCCACATCATCATCAAAGTCTAAAACCTGAAACTGTAACATAATTTACATTAACTTTGCTGCAGCCATAAACAAAGAAAATCAATCAACCGAAAAAAAAATACTAAACAACAAAGGCTCACCTTTACTCTACTTCTTCCCTCTGCAGTACCAAAATTCTCCTTCAAACCGTCCTCCTGATAGCCGAATCAACCCCGTAAAACATAGTTAGCATACCAAGTTCGCTTCGAAACAAATCACCAACTGAACTTAACTGAATTAAATGTTCAAAGGTGTTACCTTTAACAAGGCAAGAGCCTTAGGAATTGCCTTGAAACCCTTCCATGTGTACTGATTTTTCGCTTTTCTCGCTAACACCTACATTCATATGCTATCTAATTAGTTCATTCTTTAATTATATCAATGAATTGACACAAATAAAATGAAATTTGGTAAACCTACAATTTTTTTTCATTTTCCTGAAATTTAGAATTATAAACAATAATTTGAAAAGAAAAAAAAAACATAAAATGATGAATCTTACCCCTACACTCTCCAACACATTAACAATATCATAGATCCTTCTTCGCTCAACTCCTGCAAGAAATCCAATATCATTTTCAATATAACTTTTATATAAATTTCACAGTGGCGGGGCCAGGATTTAAACCGAGTAATAATATAAGAGAAGTCAAAAATTTAACTAAAAACTTTGAAATTTTCATCCTCCAGCGGTGCAAGCGCCGATACTGGCCCTCCCCTAACTCCGCCGCTGAAAATATATAACTAAAACTAAAAGAGATGAATTTTAGGGAAATTCAGATCGGATCTAGCTAATACCTAATTTGCAAGCAGCATCATCAAGACCAATCAAATCGACATCGTCTCGATTATATAATCTCAAGAAACTGCAAATAACAAAAACAAAATTAATAAAAAAATTAAAAAAAACAATGAAGAAACAGTAAATACCTAAATTACACAATAAAGTAATCAAATTAAATGAAAATAAAGAAAACCCAATTGAGAAAGAACATTACTTTGAGCAAAGAAGACCTAAAGATTTCTGCTTTCTACTATAACCATGATGCAAAGATCGATTTTCTGAAGCTGATTGTAAAGGTGGTGACGCCATTGATGAACTCAAAGTTTCTCTTTTTTTATCAAATTAATGAAATACCCAGAAAAATCTAAAAGATACCCAGAAAATTATGAAGAAATCCCAGAAAACCCAAATGAAAAAGATTGGAAATTTAGAAGAGATGAAAAACTGGGTAAAATTTGTGTGATTATAAAAGGGGATTTTGAAACATCAAATTAAGCGGGAATTTGAATTTACGTGAGGTGAAGAAAGCGGCTAAATTGTGAGCCATGTGTTTTTGTTTGTATAAAAATGACAATATTGCCCTTAATAATTGTTTGATGTTGGGTTTTTTATGAGGGGTTTTTGGTAATTTAGATGGGTGGATCTTTGTGTTATGACTTATGATATTGATTATTTTAATACTTTTATATTGTGTTTTTTATGTGATTTTGTGGAAGGTAGAGAGATGAAAGTACGATTTTTTAATATTTTAGTAATTTCCCGCCGATGTTTCAAAATGTGAAAATTTATGGTGGGATAAGAAATTGATTAGTACATATGCCATGCTGTAATTATGACTTTGGAAGATGCTTCATTGTGATAAAATCTAACTTGATTTGATTTTTTATTCAATCGTCTACCTTAGTAAGAGCAACAAGTCTACCCACATGAATAGTATTTGATCCATCGTAAACTTGTGATGGATATACCCGCACAAATGAGAATTTGTGTAGTAAGAGAGTATATGATTTTTAAAGTGTGTGAAATTATCATCATTACATAGGATTATGTATGGGCTTATGGCCTTGCTAATTTGTATTATAGTACGTAATTACGTAAGAATTACACCTCATTGTATTTCTTAACGCCTTAAAAAAAATTGTAGAGGTTTGATATTTCACAGGTAATAACTCATACCCAAATTTTTTATCCAAAAATTTAAATTTTTTTACTTTTATTAAAAACATATCAAAAGCCACTTATTTATGAGAATCTCATCCTCATGGAAGCTGACCGCAGTCAAGCCCAGGGTGACCCGGGTACTCCGACCAGTCATCGTCATAATACAATCTTAATAAGATAAGATGTGCACCTCTGGCTCATTATCTTGTTCTCGCTTAAGCCCAAAAGTACAATGTCTTGTTACTGAGTGCCAGGTTAAATCCTTTATAAATAGTTACGAGCCTGTTATTTTCTCGATGTGAGACAGTCTCATCTCCTCATGGGGTGTTACAGACTAAATGATGAATTTCAGGCCCAATCAACAATGCTACAATAACATTTGAATTCAATAGCTCATCCTTCTCAGGTTTTTAATAAGTCTTATAAGTACGACTCAAAGAGTCGTAATATTAAGAGTAAGTTCTATGTAAAACCATTTTTACAATGTTTAACATTTTATTTTAAAACACTATAAATCACATGATCTTGATGCCTTACCATCGAAATAATGACGGTTTGTATAAATTATTTTAACAAGATTATATAAACAAAATAAAATATTATTTTATTTTATACTAATAACAACACTGATGTAAAACGATCTTATACAATAATTATCGATAAACCTTAAATATATACTCCTAATTAGACATTTAAATTTAAATTTAAATTCAAAATAGAACCCGCGATGAGTAACACACTCACTCAAACACATTTGACATATCACTCACTCTCCCATACAAATCACAGAACTCCTTCCTTAAACCAAAAATTACCAACTTTTTTCAGAAATCTTGTTGAAAATTGAAGAACACTGCAAATAATGGATGCCAAAGAAACATGTCGAAATGAACTCAGAACTGCAGTTCGTCAACTCAGCAATCGTGGTCTCTACACTGCTTCCAAATGGTCTCTTTCTCTCTCTATCTCAATTCCAATTTTATTAATTTGTATGCAATAGCATTCAATTTAAATCTTTTTTTTTATTGATTTCTCTGTTTTTATTATCTGGGTATGTCTTAATTTATGCCAAGATTTGATTTTTGAGGATTTGTGATGTTATTTGATTTGTTATCTTTGATGGGTTTGCTTTAATTTGTCAAAGATCTGATTTTTATTTTCTAAATTGTGTTTTTTTTCAATTGTAAGGTAACCTGTGAGATTAGGAGTTTTTAGTGAAGTTCATGATTTTGTGTAGTTTATGTTGGATGGTGAGAGTTCGGGGAATGTTTACGACGTTTTGTATTGCATACCAAGTGTTCGATAAAAGTCTCGGTCTTACTTTTTGCTGTTTGTTGTAACAAAATATTGATAAACACGGCTCTTTTTCGCTGTCACTGTTACGATTCTTACGAAAAAGGAAGAATTATTGAAAAGAGGTTGATTTTGTTCCAGGGCAGCAGAACAATTGTTAGGAATTGAGCAAGATCACTTGAAGTTCACGCCTTCGCATACTCGATTTCAGAGAGGGAGCTCTAGTATTCGTCGTAGATTTAGAACTAATGACCCTACTGTAACTCCAAGTCCTAGTGTTTCATATGTTTCTACCCCAATACCTGAGGACGTTGATGATGCTGTGGACAATGATTTCTACCTTTTGGGTAAGACGTACTTTGATTGCAAGGAGTATCGAAGGGCTGCCCATGTACTTCGGGACCAGACTGGACGGAAAGCTGTCTTCTTGCGATGTTATGCCTTGTATTTGGTATGCCATTTTCTCAGCATTTTAATCATTTATGCTTTGTAGCGATTCTTGCGATGTTATGCCTTGTATTTGGAATTTAAATGTTGATATAGATATAGACCTAATGGTGATACACTTAGAAATCTAGAATACTCAAACTGAGAGGAAGCATACTTTCTTATAGTAATCAATTATTCAGGTATTTGTTAATATCAGCTCATTAATAACACGGCCTGCTAGATATTACTTAAGAGAGTAAAAGGTCATGCCATATGGCTAGTTCAATGTCAACAGTTCATCGACATACGACATTTTCGTTAAAGATCATAACATAGTATGAGTTCCAGATTAAGCTATTTATTTGTGTGAGCTTGTGTGATTTAAGTCTACATCACTAGCAAGCATATTCCTTTGAAATATATAATCTCTAGCTCTCTTCTGTATACGTCCGGGGTCTTATGGTAGCTTATGCCTTACCTGTTGTTTGAATGGATGGATTTTGAAGGAAATAGAGGGGTGGGGAACAATTTCCCTTGTTTGGTTAATCCGTTGGTTTGGAGGAAAACAGAGTTGAGGGAAACAATTGCCAAATCTAAATCTTTTCAACATAGGAGAAATCTGGAAGGAAAATACCCTCTTGATTCATCCCCGTCCTTGTCCTTCCCTTCCCTTCATATCCCCTTCCACCCCAGTACATTATCCAACCAAGGCCTCTTTGACTAAGTGGAAACAGTCTATTGACATGTTAGAGGCCTTGAAGTGTTACTGCATACTTTGACACCCCCATCCTTGCCTGGCCCTACTTCATCCCGGGCCAAAGGTTTTTGGAATAGACAAGAATTGTGTCGTATGGCCTTATGAGACATATTCACCACTTCATTCTTCATTATCCCATCTGATTATGCTACTAAATTGTTAAAACCCAGTATGTGTGCAGTGTGCCCGTTCTTATATTGGTGTGTGCGACACTGAGAGCACACATAAGCCAAAGGATGTTTGAAAGATTCTAGCTACTTCCGCTGATGTCTGTCTGCTGTCATTATGGTTGGAATGTGTTGTATATAAATTTGTGGCGGATATTGCTTGATTCTATCTGTCAGGTTATCAGTGATCTAAATACTCGAACACAGTCTACCGTGGCGAATAGTGGGTCATTGACTAGGTTGATGGTCACTAGATGCCACGTCTTCAGTGCTTGTATCGACTGTTAATTCTCTTAGTTTTATTTATATTCCATGTTAAAAGAACAGTGATTTGAGTGCCATTGTCTCAACCATTTGTCATTAGACACCAAATTAACCACCATTTGTCATTTGTTGTTGTCAAACATGCATCAATCGAAGTAGCTACTGTTTTTCGACTGTACTTCATTGGATTTCAAGTTACTGACTTGCCCATGTATTGTTGCTAAGGCTGGGGAGAAGAGGAAGGAAGAAGAGCTAATAGAGTTGGAAGGACCCCTGGGTAAAAGTAACGTTGAGAACCGCGAACTTGCTTCTATAGAAAGGGAGCTTTCCTTGCTAAGGAAAAGAGGCGTTCTAGACCCATTTGGAATGTATCTATATGGCCTCGTGTTAAAAGAGAAAGGCAACGAGCAGATTGCTCGTGGTATCCTTGTCGAGTGTGTTAATAGCTATCCATGGAATTGGAACGCATGGCAAACTCTGCAATCTCTCTGCACTTCAATTGACAGTTTGAATAGCCTCAATCTTAATACCCATTGGATGAAAGATTTCTTCCTTGCAAATGCTTATGAAGATCTCAGATTACACAAGGAATCATTGGCGAAGTACGAGCAACTCCAAAAAACCTTTTCCTGTAGCAACTACATAAAAGCTCGAATAGCCAACGTGCAATATCATCTTAGAGAATTTGACCTGGTCGAAAACATATTTGACGAGTTGATGACAAATGATCCTTACCGTATAGAAGACATGGACTTGTACTCGAATGTCCTCTATGCAAAGGAAGCATTCTCTGCTCTGAGCTATCTCGCCCACAAAGTAATCTTGACCGACAAATATAGACCTGAATCATGCTGCATTGTCGGTAATTATTACAGTTCGAAGGGGCAGCATGAAAAAGCAGTTTTGTATTTCAGAAGGGCTCTTAAGTTAAACAAAAACTATTTATCCGCCTGGACGTTAATGGGCCACGAATTTGTCGAGTTGCAAAACACGGCAGCAGCAGTGGATGCCTATCGTCGGGCTGTAGACATAAACTCGTGTGATTATCGAGCCTGGTATGGTTTGGGCCAAGCATATGAAATGATGATGATGCCTCTCTATGCATTACATTACTTCAGGAAATCATTATTCCTGCAGCCGAATGATCCACGTTTATGGATCGCCATGGCTCACTGTTATGAGAGTAATCAGCTTCATATGCTTGAAGAGGCAATTAAGTGTTATAAGAGAGCTGCAAATCAACAAGACACTGAGGCTATTGCTGTCAATAGGTTGGCGAAATTGCACGATCAGCTAGGGCACCAAGCAGAAGCGGCGTTTTACTACAAGAAAGATTTGGAAAGAATGGAAAGTGACGAAAGAGAAGGGCCAAACATGGTTGAAGCTTTAATGTTTCTTGCTAAATATTATAGGTCCCAGAAACAATTGGACGAAGCTGAGATTTACTGCACCCGTTTATTAGATTATGCCGGGCCTGTAAGTCATCTAACTATCTCTTCATTCTAAATTCGTCGTAACTAAATGTTATATTGGTATCTACCCAAATATCCTTAGTAAATGTAGTTAAGGATATTTGGGCAAATAGCATTGCGGCTTACCAATAATGGCTATGTAAAACCGCCTTATCGTAAGTATTTGCATTTCGCCTAATATATTGACCCAAATTTTCGATTCACTAAACTTTGCAGGAGAAAGAAACAGCAAAGAGTTTGCTACGATCAATAAGAATGTCGCAATCTGGGTTCCCATCAATTGATGTGGAGCATTTTCCACCCTATGGATCGCTTTCATAAGTGTTAATTACAGAATTTATTTAATGTCAGTGAAATTATAGTTTTACTGCACAAATTCTGTATATGCAATATGCATGGTGAAATTTAGTCGGGTTTATGGTAGATGTAATGTAACAGTAGAATTTTGCAAGTTTTAGTCATTGCTTTAATCTGTCAAATGCATATTAATACAGTAGTAAATTGTTATTGATACTCCCTCCGTCCCGGTCATTTGTTTACCATTTCCATTTTAAAGTGTCTCATTCATTTGTTTACCTTTTTATATTAGGATAGTAATCCATGAGTAATTTCATCACCAAATGTGACTATTGTTCACATGTCATCCACCTAATACATCCACAAGAGGTCTCTCCCATTTTCTTAATAATTGTGCCAAAACGAAAGGTAAACAAATGACCGGGACGGAGGGAGTATTTACTATATTTAGATTTAAGTTGGCATCATCTTTCTATCAAACATAGAGCAAAACACTAGTAGTCGTCATTCATTAATATGTAGGCACACAAAAACCCTAACCAAGACCAAAACGCTAGTAGTCAAGCCGCCTTGATTACTGTCTTGTACTTGTACCCCATATTGATTACTGCGGAGTAGTTGACTATTTGGTGGGATTTGCTCCCCCACGATTTTTCCCTCATTGGGTTTTCCGCGTCACAAAATTCTTTGTGTCATTTCTTTACGCTCTTTACTATTTTCTCTTTGCTAGATTTTATCACTTAAAAACAACATTAAACAAACTCAATAATCATTTATAGAATAATTAGACAACTTTAACCCACACTCGAATATTAAATCGGTAGAAATACAACTTAACGACTATTATTGAAAGTTAATCCAACAATGCATAAGAGGTATACACGTGTTACGGTATAATAAGTCGGTTTTTTACTGATATAATTAATTGAGTTTTTTTATTTTCAATCTAAAATAGTCTATCGCAAAAAGTCATACATGAAACCCTATAACCATTAGACACCCTAGTAGAGGGAGAATCAACCTTGTCCGGGAAATCTATCTATTTCAAGTGCAGCTAGCCTCATTTAAGATAAGCATATCCATCTTCAATTAAGATGAGTCGAGTTGTGGAAGAACGATACTGGATTTTGATTTTACTTTGCAATCGAGAATGATGATGAAGGCCGCCTAAATGAAATCACGAATAAATTGAATAACAAAAAGATTGAAAACCATATATGTAGGAAGTTTGTATACGTATACTCTTTATTTATTAACCTTAGAAATCGAATACATATTAACAATAAAGAGGATACGTATTAATCAAGCTTAAAAGTTGAATATATGAATTTGTGGATACGGAATTATGTTTACGAAACGTGTGCAAATGTAGCTTGCGGAAAATAAAGTATATTGACAGGAATTAAAAACATGATAAGATTCTCAACAAGGAGACAACCCAAAAAAAATAGTGATGGATTCTTAATTAGCTTGAAACAACAGTTAGTCTCACTAAAGACGGGCATTATCCGTCACAAGCTGAACACGGATAATGTCTCTCTCACAATATGCAAGTGGGAGGACAGGTGGGGTGTTCCATTTGCCCTCCACTTGCCCTCCCACTTGCATATTGTGAGAGGGGCACTATCCGTCTTCAGCTTGTGACGGATAGTGCTCATCTTGACAATTGAGCTAAAAGATATGAGTAGATATTTTTAGCATATATTCTCTTAGCACAAATTCTTATTTCAGACCGAGGTATCCGTCTTAAGCTTAAGACGGATACCATATTCTCTCACAAAATACCCATCAAGGGTGAGTGGAGAGCACATGGGGGGAGCCCACCTTGTCCCCTCTACCCATTTCCTCTCACAAAATACCCGTTGTAAGATCCGACCCGTCTTAAGCAAGACCTACTGTTCTCTTAGTGATGTTGAATGTAAAGCAAGGTACTATATAAAGGCAATCGAGTAACCATTTGTTAGTGTATAATTAACAACTACTTGAGCAATAAACATTCTTCTTTCATCAGTTCAAATATTTGTTTCTCCAGGTAATAAGTATTTTCCTTTCAGGTTACCTTAGTGCTTTAAGGATTCTCGCAAATTACAGGGTAAGGGGGGGTCGGGTGTAAGCATGGAGTCTTACTACCCTTGGAGTTGTGTTAGGAACACAAAGAGGTTTCCAAATAACCCAAGAGACCAAGATTAAAATTGCATCGAAAACTGTATCGTATAATATTTCATAATAAAAATTGTATAAGAAATGTCATTAACTGACTTCTAATTAACAAACTTATGTTTCATAAATTGGGTATTTTGTAGCATTAGCAATCAAGATTCAAGACCTGGCAGCAATGCAATTGAATGATCAGCTTCAGAATGGGACCACAGCAACCCTGAACAACCATACTGTGGCTAGCATGCAGCTCATCAGATCTCACACTTGGTCCGGTAGTTTCACCTCGCTTCCTAGAACTATTACGGGCCACGGGGGTGTGGCTCGTATTGACCATCGCAAGGGTAGCCAAGGCTCCAAGGCTGCTGTGTCTTATACTATCACTAGCGCTGCTGGTGCTCTTTATGCCGTCATCTTGGCTTGGAGCTCACCTACCAACTTCAACCCCTCCACCTCTCCCAATAGGGTATGTCTTCTTTTGGCTTGGAATGTCTTGTCAGGTGATTGTCGGTATTTACTCAGTGGCGGAGCCAGGATTTACAGTTATGGGAGTCGGAAATTCTTAACAGGGGCGAACAAGTAATAATGACATATGAGTCGTTTTGTGAAATGAAATAAATGTATTGACGGGTAGCTGATAACTTTGTTGGTAATAAACGAGATAACAACGATCAAAGCGAGAACCATATTCACTGATAATTTAACAAGATGCATGCTTATGTTGTAATCTCTTCACGACTTGACTTGACTTGACTCGACGATTGTATTGCAGCTTTTTGGAATTTGTGGGCCTAAGGCTATCATTGATGCTCTGAATTGGGATAACATCGGACAGCAATTAGATAGGTCCGGAACTTCTGTTGTCGACAATGACCAGGTTTCAAGGATCAGTTTTCACTCCACCATCGTTACCAATCCCGCCACCAAAATGGCTAATGTTCCAACTAATTTCTTACTTATGCCCTAATTCATGGATCCTATACATACTAATGTACTACTGCATGCTACAACCTAAGCGGTATTCTACAGTCGTGCGTAAACAAGCATAATTGAGATGTACGCTTGTGTAACGCTGTATGTTCGCTTACTTGTTTCTATGTGTACTACAAATTAACTACAGAGCATATTGAATAAAACTGTTGACCCATGTATTTTACATCCAATCTGAACAAATCGTCGAAGTTTTATTAAGGAGGGAGAATTCCGAACTATTTATCAAATTAACGATCAAAACAATGAAGTAAAAAAACGAAACATGCTAATGTTTGTTGTATATATAGCGAACACACGCAGCTAAGTGCAGGCAACTGAAGAACGTTTAGAACCTCTTTAGTTACGGTTAGGACTTAGGATCCGCGAAGAAGCTGTTGATAGAAGGCATGATTTCTGGTGCTTTATTGCGCAAATATTTCCTCAGAGAATGGTCTGCATACTTTTCTCCCTCAGCATAATTTTCCAGAACTCCAGCTGCCCTTTTGTCCTTGTTAACCCTGGGTTGGAACAATTGATAACATATACGAGTAGTTCGTAAGTACGATCATCAAACACAAGGCAGTCTACAAATGTATAACCTAATTACATGTCTTTGAGCCGTTCGGACCGCTTTGGTAGGTAACTTTGTTAAGGATTTATGTTGCTTAGACTCGTTTAGAAGTATCCGACACAGGTGCGTGTTCAAGTGCCGGACTCGGCCCTTTGTTAAAAAAAATATCTATATTGTGGCTTAAAATGAGATGTCGAAGTGTCATACCCTTGCCTGATTGTTGAGTGTCGAACACGGGTACATATGGGAATTAGAAGAGTCGGAGTAACATAGGATAGAATATCGAGATTCATTCAAGAAACACAACACATGCACTATTTATTTTTCGTCCCTCCTATTCAATTTGTTATTTACGTCTGTTCAAATTTCCGTCACAAAAACTGATTCTCTACGTTTGTTAAGTACTGCTCATATATTGCATATAACTTCCATTTAAATAATTTATTTCGTTCATCGATACTCCTACCAAAACCGAGTATAATAGTTTTAAATTTTTGTTTGCATAAACTTATAATCGTAAATCGCCCCTGTATGTATTACATAAATCCTGTTTATATCTACGAAGACAGGATCAAAACTCTCGCTACCAAATCGAGACATTCCCCCTCCGTTTCATTCAGTTAGCGACAAAATCCGCATCACAAGAAATAACGAACGTAAGAGTTACGAGTAATTATTTTGTTTAGAATTATGATGGAATAAAACAAAATGACTCGTTAAGCCCTTAAGTGCTTTTCTTTTAGTTGTGATATATTTATGGAGCAACAATGATTTAATGCAGTTCACGGCAATTTTTATTTTGGTCATTCCAAAACAGTCACTCTATGTTACTCTATGTTTGTAAGGTTGCCCGCAGCCCGTGTCCGACCCACACCAGGAGCCCTTAAGCTTACGAGTTACAACCGGCAAATATGTTTATATGAGATGAATAAAAATTTGTCATATATGATATGATCATATAGAATAATATTTAACTCGTTTTAATATTATGACTGATATCACCGATTCCCAAAATCCTTACATAGAAATAAACGATTGAATTCAATAAGATTAAAAAGTAAAGAATAAAGGGAGAAAATACCTGACTTCAGGATTAATACAAATGTTACGAACAAGTTGCATGCCACAAATGCCAACAGCAACACTGACAGCAGCAAAAAGTGGGTACACTTCTGGCCTCAACCACCTGTTTGGTGCTGCCATATTCCGTGTGGTATTGTGTATTCGTGTCGTGTCTGAAATTCGAGATTAACTTGGGATTTTGAGAGTGTATGGAAATTTTGTTGTATGAATAACGGAGTATATATAGAGGAGAGAAATGAGGGGTGGGGTTAGTGGATCGTGACTTTCGAAGTAGTCAAATCAGTCAGCATCCAATGAGGGTTTGACACGTGGATTAGATTCTGTGTGCGGTACTTGAAGAGTTTAGACTGTTTAGCCCATAGATTACGGATTAGTCTACTTAGGCGGCCCATTTGGCTGTTTAATTTCGGAGTTTCGAATTGACTCGACTCGAATGATCCTTATCTTGTTAACCCGATACAGTTGAATTCAAATTTGGGTACATTTTACTATTTTAGACGTCGATTGATAGTTGGCATGTGGCCCAGTTATAAATAAATGTAGTACTTCCTTCATCCTAAAATAGTTTTATACGGAGTATAGTTTAATTTTTGAGGTCAAAGTTTAAAAAATTTGACCACCGATAAGTTTTAAAATTATACTCCCTCTATTTAACTCAATATAAAATTTTGATATTCTTATTGTACTTTTAAAGACGAATCTAACAAGATCCCACATGACCATATTTTCTCTTACATATTACAAGAAATCGTAAAAATTCCCTCTATTAATGAATAATGTCAAAAACAGAAATGTTGTGTTTGGAGTTGAATGGACGGAGTATAAATTATAACTTGATGATAAAATATTTTCATTCATTGGAGATATACAAATTGGAGTAAGTAAACTAATACCTTAATTACCTTTATATAGTTTTTCTTAATCTTTGTGCTTAAAGTGGATAGATAGTTCGGTGTGGATTGGAGTTATATTCTTCTTGTTGTCTGGTCGTTGTTCGCCGAGCTAGTTAGTTTGTAATGTTGTTGGCGTTCGTAAACATTTTATTCATCTGGTTGGGTGTGCATGTATGCTACTAACTTGGTGTTCCCCTACCTCAGTACCTCTCGCCCCTTCCCCCACTAGTCGGTTTTTGCATCACCTCTATATATAAAAGGGGAGTTTTTTCCAGCCCTCCTATTGGCTGGAAAAAACTCTGTTTTTTCCCCTTTTTCTTGGCAGGTAGGACCCACAAGAAATTGCACACCATTTAATTAATCTCTTTCATGCTCTTTCTATTTAATTACTCTCTCTAACACTCTCCAACTATTCTACATATCCTACATTCTTTATTGGAGTTATATAATATGATCCAATTATATAAATATAAATAAAATTTAAGTCGAAATTTTTTAAAATTACATTCATAAAAATAAAAAAAGGGGAGTTGATATTTTATAATCCATAAATAATATACAAAAATAAAAATGATTAGAAATTATATATTCCAGAAATAATATTACAATTCCCACAATATGAAATTACATCTCATAAATATTTCAATCCATACACCATCAGAAAATTAATTTATACAAAAATAAAAATAATTCGAAAATTTCTATTCCAGAAATAATATGCAAAAAGAAAATACAAATTTTGAAAAAGTAACTTTTTTTTATTGATGAGGTAGGCTTCCCACATTCTTCATCAGATATAATTACTCCTGAAGTTTACTCCAAACATGCATCTCCTTTAAATTAATATACTATACATTTTCAAACCATATATTATAAATTTATAATAAGGAGAAATAAAACAAAATATACAATGTTAAAAAGTAAAAAGGCAAATAACTTGAAATGAAAAAAATCATAGAAAACATAAATAATTTTGTTCGAGAAATTATTCAGGGATGAATTTTATACTTACAAAAATCAAATATACAATGTTAAAAAGTAAAAAGATAAATAATTTGTAAGACATACGCCTTCGATTGCCACCCTGAATAAGAGCTTACTTTGATGACAAATCTAAAATAAGAAATTAGTAAAATTTGATAGGATGCATATTGTTTATGTGATGTTAAGGAAAATTAGAATAAGAGTGAAAATGAGATAAAGGAGTAAAAGTAGAATGGACTATTGTGCTTTTTGTACTGAGAACTGAGAAGGAAGTAAGAGGGACTGTTAAGGGCGACGGAAGGTGAGAGCCTGAGAGGCAATCAATAGGAGAGTGATAGTCAATCATACGGAATATAGGGTTAGTAAGCAAGCTGCGTAATTTATATGGATTATAAGGGAGGTATATGGGCCAAATTAAGCTTCTTCGGAGACAAATTGTACCTCTCAAACGAGTCCGCCCCTAATAATATGAAGCATACTCCATTTTATTAATTTGATAAACGGATTCTTACTTTTGTTTGACCAATGGGTCAGTTTTGAACAATTGGGTTGCGAGTCAAGATAAGCAGACGGGTCTTTGACCTTTAATACCAGGTCAGGTTTACGAGTCAGGTCAAGTCTTGACAGGTATAGGAGTAGTAAATTCGTTAATTAAGTATGTCGACCTATATTATAAAATCTGAACTTACATAAACTATAATGTAAAATAATAATAATTAAGTCCATCAATTTAATGTATATACTAAACAAACAAAAAACAGTAATATAATAAAAATAAATGTTAAGTATTCAGTAATTTGAATAAATACAATTTACTTCCAATAAAAAAAAAAAAAAAAACAGTGAAAAAGAAAGTAATTTGATCATAAATTTATAATAGCCAACTATTTAATTAAAATAAAAATTTATCATAAGAATTAGTAAAATAAAAAGACTGGATGAAAAATAGAAATAAATTATTAATACTAAAAATATGAATATAAGAAGCGTAAAAAAAAAAAGAAAAAAAAACGCTTATAAGATAGAAATCGATCAAAAATAAAAATATGTGTAGAAAAAAAATTCATGGATAGAGCTATCAACATTAATAAAAATGAATATAATATCACCAAACATCAAAATTAGACGGGGTACTTAAACTTTGTCCTATTCCGTATAAGTGTATAACCCATTAAGACGCTAAAAAAATAGAAAGTTTTTGCAATCTTAAGACGCCAAAAAATAAAAAATGCATATATAGACCGAAAAAGTTAATGAAGGATAAAAATCGAATTAATAAAAATCAGATATGTTTAGTTGAAACAAGTACAACAAACTCAACTGATTTAAATATAGACTATAGAGAAGATAAGGAACTACGTTTCTAGGCTTTTAGCTGAGTATCATTCTTTGGATCGTACTCCGTATTTCTAACAATGAACAAGGGGACCGACCTCATACACAAACTAATAAAAATATTATAATGAAATTTAAATGTAAATGGTCACTCATATATGTGTAATTTTTATAAATGGGTTTTTTTAGTGAGTTTACGGCAATTACTTCCACGTTTAGCATACTTAATACACGTTTTTTTTAATTTTAAAATATTTAGTTCATGTGTCCAATAATAGCGCATGCAATTATGATAATACGACCCGTGCATTTTATGCACGGGTTTAAAACTAGTGTCTTCTTAAGTCTTAACTATCGGGCTTCCTTTGTTTGCTCTCCATTTTCATCTGGGTCTTGTATGGTTGTTTTGGCCTGGGTTTTACCGGTTTGTTAAGTTTTATGTTGTCGTATATCACTACGGCTCAAAGCCTAAAATGTAATTTTATTTTTTTTATTGTAATTTTATTTTTTTTAAAAAGAAAATAACACCTTAAATGGAGTCAAATAAATGCGTGTTTTTATTTATCCACGGAAAAACAACCATTTCTTATTCTAAAATTTTAACTTAGGAAGCTTTACATGATGTAGAAATATTTTTTGGCTTTTCTATTATGGGATTCCCACCATTTATTTGTCATTTACACTGTTTTAGTTTTCTTTTGACATTTGCTCTACCAAATAATGCACTAGTTTAACTTTATATCATTACCAACGACAAAGAAAAAGGAATATACTATACATTTGTGAAAATTTAAGAAACTAGTGACTTGCTTAAGTAATCAATATAATTAAAATAGTAAGTTATTAGTCGTTCGTCCCTTAAAAAATTTATCCCCCTATATTCAAATTCTGGCTCCGCTACTGCCTATAGCCATGTGCATCATGAAACATAATAGGTTGGACGCTGCGAGGGCTGAGGAGGAACATGAAGCTCATGATCACCAATAAGAAAGCCGAGTGCCATTTTAGACAGCTTACCGCGCTAAATTCGACTCCCTATACACATGATGGAGTACATAATCTACACCTTCGACTATGTTTGCATAATTAACAATTCACATTAAGGAAAATCGGCAAATACAATAAATAAATATATATACGATATTTTTTTAATCACCCCTATATATAAAAGGGGAGTTTTTTCCAGCCCTTCTATTGGCTGGAAAAAAACTCTCCTTTTTCCCCTTTTTCTTAGCAAGTAGGACCTACAAAAATTCCACACCATTTAATTACTCTCTTTCATGCTCTCTCTATTTAATTACTCTCTCTAACACTCTCCAACTATTCTACATATCCTACATTCTTTATTGGAGTTATATAATATGACCTAATTATATAAATATAAATAAAATTTAAGTCAAAATTTTTTAAAATTACATTCATAAAAAAAAAAAGGAGTAGATATTTTATAATCCAGAAATAATATACAAAAATAAAAATGATTTGAAATTTTATATTCCAGAAATAATATTACAATTCCCACAATATGAAATTTTACATCTCATAATTATTTCAGTCCGTACACAATCAAAAAATTAATTTATTCAAAAACAAAAATAATTCGAAAATTTCTATTCCAGAAATAATATACAAAAAGAAAATACAAATTTTGAAAAAGTAACTTTTTTTTATTGATGAGGTAGGCTTCCCACGTTCTTCATCAGATATAATTACTCCTGAAGTTTACTCCAAACATGCATCTCCTTTAAATTAATATACTATACATTTTCAAACCATATATTATAAATTTATAATAAGGAGAAATATCATTAATATAAAAAAAAAATGAAAAATATCATAGAAAACAGAAATAATTTTGTTCGAGAAATTATTCGACTTATATACTTATGAAAAAAACCAAACATACAATGTTAAAAAGTAAAAAGACAAATAACAAATGAAAAAAATCATAGAAAACATAAATAATTTTGTTCGAGAAATTATTCAGGGATGAATTTTATACTTATGAATAATCAAATATACAGTGTTAAAAAGTAAAAAGATAAATAATTTGTAAGACATACGCCTTTGATTGACACCCTGAATAAGAGCTCTGATGACAAATCTAAACTAAGAAATTAGTAAAATTTGATAGGATGCATATTGTTTATGTGATGTTAAGGAAAATTAGAATAAGAAGGAAAATGAGATAAAGGAGTAAAATTAAAGTAGAATGGACTATTGTGCTTTTTGTACTGAGAACTGAGAAGGAAGTGAGAAGGACTGTTGGGGGCGGCGGAAGGTGAGAGGCAATTCAATCAATAGGAGAGTGATAGTAAATCATACGGAATATAGGGTTAGTAAGCAAGCTGCGTAATTTATATGGATTCTAAGGGAGGTATATGGGCCAAATTAAGCTTCTTCGAAGACAAATTGTACCTCTCAAACGAGTCCGCCCCTAATAATATGAAGCATACTCCATTTTATTAATTTGATAAACGGATTCTTACTTTTGATTGACCAATGGGTCGGTTTTGAACAATTGGGTTGCGAGTCAAGATAAGCGGACGGGTCTTTGACCTTTAATACCAGGTCGGGTTTACGAGTCAGGTCAAGTCTTGACAGGTATAGCCGTATAGGAGTAGTAAATTCGTTAATTAAGTCTGTCGACCTATATTATAAAATCTGAACATACATAAACTATAATGTAAAATAATAATAATTAAGTCCATCAATTTAATGTATATACTAAACAAAAAAACATTAATATAATAAAAATAAATGTTAAGTATTCAGTAATTTGAATAAATACAATTTACTTCCAATAAAACAAAAAAAATAACAGTGAAAAAGAAAGTAATTTGATCATAAATTTATAATAGCCAATTATTTAGTAAAATAAAAAGACTGGATGAAAAATAGAAATAAATTATTAATACTAAAAATATGAATATAAGAAGCGTAAAAAAAAAAAAGAAAAAAAAATGCTTATAAGATAGAAATCGATCAAAAAAAAATATGTGTAAAAAAAAAATTCATGGATAGAGCTATCAACATTAATAAAAATGAATATAATATCATCAAACATCAAAATTAGACGGAGTACTTAAACTTTGTCTTATTCCGTATAAGTGTATAACCCATTAAGACGCCAAAAAATAAAAAGTTTTTGCAATCTTAAGACGTCAAAAAATAAAAAATGCATATATAAACCGAAAAAGTTAATGAAGGATAAAAATTGAAGTAATAAAAATCAGATATGTTTGGTTGAAATTAGTACAACAAACTCAACTGATTTAAATATAGACTATAGAGAAGATAAGGAGCTACGCTTCTAGGCTTTTAGCTGAGTATCATTCTTTGGATCGTACTCCGTATTTCTAACAAGGAACAAGGGGACCGACCTAATACACAAACTAAATAAAAATATTATAATGAAATTTAAATGTAAATGGTCACACCTATGTGTGAATTTTTATAAATGGGTATTTTTTTTAGTGAGTCTACGCCAATTACTTCCACGTTTAGCATACTTAATACACGTTTTTTAAATTTTAAACTATTTAGTTCATGTGTCCAATAATAGCGCATGCAATTATGATAATACGACCCGTACATTTTATGCACGGGTTTAAAACTAATTATAATAATGAACAAGATGGCCACTATTCTGATAACTGACATTATATGTTTGAATTTAAAATAATGGTTGACAATCTTTTGGTTATGTACATTGACAATGTTAAAGTCTACTTAGTTTATTTATTAACTAATTAATTGAAAAAAATATATATAATGGAATTAATTAATGGTAAAGATCAGCTTGCATATCATACATGATTGACTATTTCATGATTCTGCTGATTCTTAACGACAATGGTTACTTGGTTAGTTTTATGTGACACCTGTGCAATGACGTAACTACCTTAGGGCCAGACGAGGGCTCTAACTCGGGTAGGTTTATGAATATTTTATATTGCTTTTAAAACAAATTGCATGATTAGTATAGTGATTAACTAGATTTCATGCCCGTGCGATGCACGGGTTTACGTTAATATCATTTTCGTAATTTTTCTATAACAGTTAACTTATAAAAATAAACTTTTGAAGTTTTAAGACTATAATATAATATACTCCGTAATTTTTTAAAAAATAATATTGATATATTGATTCAGCTTATTGTATTTTAAACATATGTTACCAACCTTGTCGGACTCAAGTTATATTTTATCTATATTATGACTCAAAAAATGATTCAAAGTACCCGAGAATTAAGCTCTCTAAGACAATGTATAAGAAACTCAAAAGATTTTGGGTTGATCACCTCACCTTATGCTAATTGTTCGATATGGAGCAATTCTACTATTTATAGTTATTAGTATATTCGCCACACATATATTGTTTTTCAATGTGAGATATATAACATACTAAGAATTACACAAAGTATATGCAAATAATATGAAATTCTATACTGTAATGATAGCATTTTTTTTACCACGAATCTAATTATATTATTTTCATAACTAATACAAAATTTTAAGAGCTCTCTAAAACAATACTCTCTCCGTCTTAATCATTTGTTTGTCTTTGATTAAAATACTCCTAAAAAAAGGCAAACAAATAAATGACCGGGACGAATGGAGTATTTGAGAGACTTAAATGACTTTGGGTTCATCTCTAAGTTTCAAGGACGACTGTTATTTATAATCGCGTGATCATCCCAGCTTATGATATTTCTTCGATGTGAGACAATTCTTCTATTTATACATAGTATATTCACCACACTTACATTACTTTTCAATGTGAGACAAATAACAAATTTGGTAGTTACCATTAAAATTATTATATATGATACTTTCCTAAATTAATTTTGATGATGTAAATTTCATTAAGGTAGAAATAATAATACAAACTTTTAAAATCTCTGAAAGATAATACTTGAAAGATTTAAAAGATTTTGGGTGAATATCTAAGTTGAAAGATGACTCATTTTCACTATAGTTTTTGTGAATTGAATGTAAAAAATTTTATATACAAATTATAAACACCACTTGAATATAATATAGGAAATGTATATTGAGATAAATAAAATATTTTTCACTTTATTTTTTAATGATATTTTCCTAAATTAATTTTTGATGATGTAAGTTTCACTAATGTGGATACAAATTTTTAAGAGCTCTCTAAGATAGTATTTAAGAGACTCAAAAGATTATGGGTTGATATCTAAGTTCTAAGGATGAATCTTATTTATAATTATAGGATCAGCCTAGCTTATGATATTTTTCTGATATGGGACAATATACTATTTATACGTAATATATTTACCACACTTGTATTATATTTCAATGTGGGACAAATAACTTATTAAGTAGTACACCATCAAAATTATTACTTATATAGGATATTTTCCTAAATTTTCTAAATTAAGTTTGATTATGTAAATTTTACTATTGTGGAATTAATAATACAAAATTTTAAAGGTTCATTAAACCAATACTTAAGAGACTAAATGACTCCTATTTATAATCATGATTAGTATATATATTTTCTACAAATACATTATTTTTCAATGTGAGACTAATAACACATTAAGTAGTTTACCATCAAAATTATTATTTATGATAATTTTATAAATTAATTTTTAATAATGTAAATTTAACTATTGTGACTATTATAATTCCATTTTGTTAAGAGCTCTCCAAAACAATAATTAAGAGACTTAAAAAATTGTAGGTTTATACCTAAGTTCAAGGATGACTCATATTTATAATCATAGGATCACCCTATGTTATAATAATTTTTCAATGTGGGACAATTTCCAATTTATAAGTAATATATTCACCACACATACATTATTCTTCAATGTGGGACTAATAACAAACTAAGTATTACACCATCTTTTTTCATATAATATTTATTTCTTAACTGTTACTAAACTGTTATATTAATATTAGAATAATAAAAAAATATTTTAAATGTCATTTATTAAATTTTTAAAGTCATTTATTAACATAACAATATAAAAAAATAGTTTAAAAGCTCGTGCGATGATCATATTTATGATCACTCCACTTTATGATAATTTTTTAATGTGGTACAAATTTTGATATTTATACGTAGTATAAATTCACAAGTCACGATACCTACATTGTTTTTTTCAATGTGGAACAAATAACACATTAAATAGTTTACCATCAAAATTATTATTTATGATACTTTTCTAAATTAATTTTTAATGATGTAAATTTCACTATAGTGAAAATTATAATACAACTTTTAAGAGTTTTGTAAGACAATATGTAAGAGGCTCAAAAAATTTTGGGTTGAAACTTTAGTTCCAAATATGATTCCTATTTGTAATCATAAGATCACCCACCTTATGATGATTTTCTGATGTGAGACAATTCTACTATGTATAGGTAATATATTCACCACAACTACATTATTTTTCAATGTATGACAAATAATATACTAAAAATTACACCAAATATGTTCAAATAATATGAGTTTCTATACTTTTCAGGGTTTTTTTTTTCACCACGAATCTAATTATATTATCTTCATAATTTTTTTTACAATACTTCAATTTTTTTAATAATACCTTTTAAAATTAATTTTTAATGATGCAAATTTAACAATTGTGAAATAATAGACAAACTTTTAAGAGATCTCTAAGACAATACTTAAGAGACTTAAAAGATTTTAGTTTCTTATATAAGGTCAAGAATGATTCATATATTTAATCATAGGATCACCCACCTTATGTTAATTTTATGATATGGGACAATTTTACTATTTATACATAGTATATTCATCACATCTACAAACTTTTAAGAGATCTCAAAGATAATATTTAAGAGATTCAAAATTTTTGGGTTGATACATAAGGTTTAAGGATGACTCATATTTATAATCATAGGATTACCCACTTTATTATTTTTTCAATGTGGGAAAATACTATTATTTATATGTAATATTTTTAGCACATCTACATTATTTTCCAATGTGGGACAAATAATAGTTATGAATTTAACTTTTATTTAAAGAGTTTCTAAAAAATTGAAAAGTTGATAATATTATTAGAAAAATAATTAATTTAAAAAATATAATCAAAATTTAAGAGTTTAACCATAACTTGGAAAGTATATGTATGAATAAAAGTTGATAATATTAAAATTCAATCTTTATATAATATAATATATTTTATTTAATATTTAATTAGCCTAATAAAATTATGTGTAAGGTAGTTTTATCAATAAAAAATAAAATAGTGTTTTGAAATAGTTGGAGACTCTCTCGTTGCCTGAAAAAAGCCTCTTTTATATATATACTAGATTTAATGCCCGTGCAATGCACGGGTCTAAATTAATGTCATTTTCTTAAATTTTCTATAACAATTAACTTGTAGAAATAATCTTTTAAATTTGACCTTTTACGTTTTAACTTATTGTGAAGTAATTTTGAAGTATGTATAAAGTTTTGACCCTTAACTTATTAACTTTAAACGACATAAAATTAACAAACATATAAATCAATTGTAGGAATATGAGGGGGATGGTGATTATTATAGTTTATCTAGTCACATATTATGTGAATTATTTGTGGGAAAGTATCGAAATTGGAATTTTTTTTGGGTTCATTAAAGTATGCAAATTATGATGCTATATTATTGTCAATTTCAATTGGAGCGACATGTAAATTTATTTTTTATGATAACTAAATAAATAAAAACAAAAAAAATTTGATTTAACATATCTAAACTTTCTTAGAACTTAAAAGTCCGATTAGATGTTAATATTTATTAAATTAATATACATTAACTCTATCAAAAGTAGGAAAAATATTTTATTTTGTAGAAATTGTACAATGTATATGATAAAATCATACATCAATAAGGGTATATTGATATGCAACATGTAATATATAATTATAAATATATAGATAGAGTAGTTGCAAGAGGGTAGAAGTTGAACTCACTAAAATAGCTCATTCTAGATTAGATTCTTCTTGATTATAATCTCCTAAACTTATTTTAATAATTATATTACTTCATATGAAATTATTATATCTCATATTGTTCATGGTAGTTTTTAATAGTGCTCGAATATATTTTAGAAAAGAAAGTTGAACTCTTCGTAATTTGATCTAAAATCTTAATACGTCAAGGTCTTTCATATGTACTATAAAAATTTCTTGGTAATTAATAACAATTCCTTCATTCAAATATTTCTTTTTACTTTATTGCCGTATTTTGTTTGTTTTGACCCATGGTAATAAGATTTCTTTTCATGAGTAATTACGTACTATAGATATATAGAAATCATATGAAATTTAAATGAATACATATTGCATGTGGAACATTGATATTATAGTATTATAATTACTCCTTTTATTGTACCGGCAATGATAAGAATTCAATTTGTACTCCGTAATCCCTAAATTGCTTTAGGAGTATAATTGCAAAAAATACTCTAATCTCTAGCAAATTTGTGTATTTTATTTATGGCTTCTCGTGTATAATATAAACAAATGATAAATGAAGTGAAATATATAATCCAGTATAAATCTTAGATTTTAAAAGGTTATACTGCGTAGCGTACCGACTACCTTGCACCAACTGTTCTCTATACTATAGTGTATGAGACAAAAGGATAATGATAAATACAACCCATAGGGTTGTAAATAAAAATTTAATACATTTCCTTAAGTATAATTAAAATTGGAATTGGAATTTATGGCAAAATTACGCGTTTATTGATGTCATTAATGCTTATTTTAAGCTTTTTTTTTCCTTTTTTGGACCCTTAAATACAACCCTTAGAGTTGTATATATCATTTTCCTTTTGTTTATTAATCACTCGTAAGTGTTACGTTATTCTCGTATAGAACTACTATAATTAAGCTCCAAATCCCACCCCTATATATGCTGGATTCCAACTTCTATACCATGCAAATTGCAAATTGACTTAACTGCGCCTCATTTTAATAATTTTTGTGAGCTCCTGAATTGGTTAGATTGGTTATATGCATAAATAATTGGTACAATATCTCCATTAGCACTAATTAGTATATTTTGAATTTGTAACAGAGTACACTTTCACTTTGTTTACGACTCTTCAAAAAATTCTAGAAGGGTATAGCTCAATATATTGGTGTCCCTATAAAAATTGGCTATTAGGAGTTGATTAAGCATCTACAAATAGTAACTTTATAATGATAGGATTTAGATGGATCAAACCTTGTATGTAGAGAGTATTTTTATTCAACTTTATCGTAAACTTGCCACTCGTATAATACAACTATTGTGAGATTGAATGTTAGATCAATTTGTTAATCCAACCTAAAAAAGCAAAACAAAGAAAAGCATTCAAAGTTATAAAACTATGAATTAATGGTAACTCATTATAAAGCATAAATCAAATAAAAAAAATGTTAATAGCATTAGTTACCTATTTGGCATTGATGTTGTAACACTATTGTTAAGGGGGCTTTATTTTTCAGTTTTTGTTTCAATAATCTTAGCGTCGAGGTTCTTAATGGGTACCTTTATTTGTATAAAGCCTACACAAACACCACAATAATGCACGAAGTCCTTCCGAAGCAAACGTAATTGTGCTGCAACAAAAAATAAAGGGATCAAAGTCAGTAATCATTACAATTTACCATGGGCAAGTTAAAAAATTACGCAAAAGCAGAAAGAGGTTGAATTGTAAACTATGTGAAAGAAGGACATTGAATATATAGTTTTTGGAGATAGTGGTGATTATGGTAATTTTATGATTACAGTTGCTTTTGACCGCTAACTTTTATTTATTTTTGGTAGTTCATAAAAATTGGAGACTTTAATTTTAAAGTTTATCCCATTTATATTATGTTATAGGTAATTTAGGGGAGGTGACATCGTTAGGGTCTCATACGAATGCCAAAACAAAAAAACAACAATTTCATTAATCTGGATGATGTCGACCATGTCGTCAATGTAATATTGTACGGATTTTCATATGAGAGACTCTTAAATGATACTAAATTTTTTTTCTGAATTGAAGTAGTTACAAAAAAGGTGATATTCAATTAACTACTGAAAAAAATCACCAAACTAATGCAAACTTAAATCCATGTTAGTTGAGATGTGTTGAAATTCCATAGAAAATAAAGTTATCTACATACATTTGTACACAATAAATCCGAAAATGAAACATTTATGCTACTCTATGTTGAAATTCAAAAGCGACCTTACCGAATAATTATTGATCGTTGTATCTTCATCAGAATCATACAGAGTAATATATATTAATCTACACATAAAATAGATAAGACTTGATAGAAAATCATTAGTGATTAATTTGATTCAAAGCAAAAATAACGTATGTGTAGACTAATGCTACAATAAAATTTAAACACATATAAACCGCAAGATTCAAATAAATAAACACAACAAAAGTAAGAAACATAAATAAAAACAATATAACGTGAAGTGGTGATTATTAATTTTTGAATGAAAATACATGTAAATATATATAAACATATTAAGGTAATAGTGTTTGTTTAGGTTTCTGTACATTAATTTTATTCAATCTAAGTTTCATGGTAAAATTTTATAATCTTCAGATTTAATTATATTATTAGGTGTTATAGTGGATCACCATTTTTGTGAGAACATGAAAATATGGAATAGTTGTATATCACATTCCGTATTTTATAGGTTATAGGATACATCCAATTTTTTATATGCTAATTTGCGTACAATGGAAATACATGAATATATTTATATGAGTAGTTTGTATAATTTGGAATGTTGTTATATTTATATGGGTAGTTTGTATAATTTGGAATGTTGAAGTGTTTTCGAAAAGTTGGAGACTCTGTAATCACTCGAAAAAAGCTTCCTTTAATAATATAGATAGATATTGATTTAAATGTTAGGTTAGTAGAAAAAAATCGAGGTTTGATTTTTTTTTTACCAAACATGTTTCTTATATTAACTTTTTTCCCCAACATTTTGATAAAACTTCGTGCACTTTGGGCTTCGACGACCTATTTGTTTTTATATTTGTTTTTATTTTGGCCTTTGACGTCTATTCATTTTTTAGGCCTTTAAATTTTCTTTTTTCTCTTTTATATTCTCTCGTGGATATAGTATGACAAGAGGTCATTCTAAATGAAGTAAAACTGATGGTAACTTAAAGAAAGGCAATTAAAATGATAACAAATAAATTCGGCCCCATCTAATATTATATCATGGCTACATCCTTGGGTATATGTGTTAACTCATTTAATTATAAAAATGAAGTGTACGATTTTATCTGAAACTTTGCATAATTTATATTAAAAATCTATGTTGTTTTTTTGTTAAGGTATAATATGGTGTTTCTTAATTTTACAAATATTTCTTTCCTCATAATATAACAATATCATAAAACATAATATCTCTAATATAAAGATCACTTATTGGTCTCAATCATCACCTTTAAATTTTGGTTGAAATAGTATTCACAACTACTGTCATACTTATATTTCAAAGTTTGTAAATCGGATTTTAATTCATTTCACTTGCATAGATTTGTAGAAAATCCTTCTACAAAAGAAATATAAAAAAAGTAGAGAAATAATTGGGACAAAAATAAACAAATAATTACGACAGATAGATCGAAATAATCTAGTTGGTCAATTAGTTTAAGGCGTCCAAGAAAAATCATAACTGTAGGGATATGACAATATTAGGCTAAAATTGTAGAGAAAAAGGATTATACATCGGATGTACTACCTCAGAGTATTATGATTTTGAGTTTTTGTGTATTTTTTTCGAGTTTTTTAAAGTTAATAAATTAAATTTTATATCTTATATATGATGTTTTTTGAGTGTTATTGTAATTTTTTTGAGCTTAATTTTTAAATTAATAAACTCAAAAAACTTTATAGTAAAACTATACTATACTCAAAAACTTTATTCTAAAGCTCAAAAACTATATTTCATGTGGTAGACTGGTAGTACCTCAGAGGTACAATCCACTTACTGAAAATTGTATGATGAGCACAATTAAGCAACATTGTATTATACTGTGAATGATAATATTTTAATGGTGAGTATGATAATAATTAACTTAACCTATTCGAAAATTCAGGTCATGAAGTACGTAACATAAGGACTAAGGAGTACAAGATACGGAGTAATTCTTCTACCAAGAAAATGATTCTTGTATTGATTCGGTATTTCTATATATCAACTACACCTTTTATTTGAAAAAATAATTGATAAAGTTGAATTCAAATATTATATGGAAGATGAAATTTCCACAGTTTTGAGTACTTTTGACTATTAGAATTTAGAAATGTGTTATTTCGTGAAGATTTTAGCTTATTTCCCCAACTAGCGATAACCAAATTAATTAAGAGTATGTTTGGTCTAGTTTATTAAAATTGAGGTTTATTTTTTAAGCTTAATTTTCAAAGTGGCATTTAAAAACTAGAAATACTAAATTGATGCTTTTATTTTTAAGGAAAAATGATGGTTGTTGAATTTTAAAGAAATTATTTTTAACTTTTGAATAATTATGTGTGTGGCCAATTGTGTCTTTTTTTAACAGCTTCCAAAAGTTAGGCCGCCTAACATGATCTAAAACAACTGCCCTATTTTGTGAGATGGCGAGAATGGAGGTCAAAGTGGATGTCGTGTGGTGTGTGTTGATGAAGCCAGGGGATTAAGGAAGCCTCGACCTCGCTAGCACAAAATCAATGTCGATGCGGGGAGAATGGAGGGAGTGGGGATGAGGTTATGTGATGCGGTGTGGTGTGTAAAGACGGAGAGGGCAAGGTTAGATGGGGAGTTACAGTGCAAAGATGTGAAGATCGTGACTCGTCGTTTCTGGAGGCTGAAGCAATTCTATTAGGACTAACCGAAGTTAGGAAAGAGGGACTAACTAAAGTTAGAAACGAGGAGCTGACGAAAGTGGAGAATGCGAGCAACTACTTGACTGTGATTGAAGATTTGCGAAGCGCAAAAGAGGTCGAACTGATATATGCCTTATTTACGATGTTCCTTACTCTTTGTGTTCAATTTTTAAAGATGTTGAGTTTACTTACATTAGAAGATCCTTTAATAGAGTTGGGTCGATGTACTTCCTTAATTTAATTCAAACTTGACGAACGTGCGTCGTTTGATTGGGTGTTAATTATACGATCTAAGCCCTTGTGGTTTTTTCAAAGATAAAATAAAATAAAAATCGATATAATGCTACATGTCTGATGTAACATCAACTAAAAGTTTAGAAGCTAGAATCCATACTAGACTTTACCTGGCCCGTATGTGTTAGGGTAGGTCAGACTCTTCAAGCTAGGCCGCTTTAGAGATATTCGGGTCCAAACCCCAACCCAAGAAGCATATTTATTTAGGTTTTTAAACTGGTTTGGTGGGTTGGATCGAGTTATTCATACCTAAACCAGATCGTACAATGTACTGGCTACACATGGACTGCGCAGGCTGATAAAAAGGTGATGAGATAGTCGACCAACTGAGGCTGACCGGTGCTGTTTATCAGCTCTAATCCAAACATTATACTATCGCTTATCTTTGCTTTTAATACAAAACACTATGATTGTACAATATAGTTTATACATAAAACAATGTCAAATAAAAGAACACACAACTCAGGCTGACCTGTGTGTTGTTGATCAGCTCTAATCCATAAATCATACTATCTCCCATCTTTGCTTTTAATACAAAGCACCATAGCATCATGACAGTATAGAATATAATTTATACATAAATACAATGTGAATAAAAAACAAACAAATGGCAATGACAATCCAAAATTAATGATAATGTACAACAAAGTGAATTGGTACCACCTTCTCACTTAGTTAAATATGTTTTTTATTTCAAATGAGCGCAATAAATTGTGGATAACACGAACGACTAATCTCACAGTTGAAGTAAGAGAATTTTTACCATTTAAACTAACTCTTAATTTTACTTAGTTAGATATGTTATGAGCTACACAAAAGAAAGACTATTGTACAAAAATAAAATGTAATTTATAAGGGTGATTATTCTTTAATGGCAAATTCTCATTTTATATAAACACTTGTTTCTTAAGGTTTCAGATATGCCTTTTATAGTAAATGTGGCCATTTAACAACTAACAAAAATATTTCAGTTCAAAATTGTTTTTCACGTAAATTTTTTACTAAAAGACGTCACATTTTTCTGGTAACTTTTTTTCATTTTTTTTTCTTGTAACATTGTCATTTAATAACAATTGTCAATGTTTTGAGAACTATAACAATGAAGAAAAAACTCATAGCTTGTCGGCATGAATAATACTCATCATTACACCATTACCTTTATTCCTAGGACACTTGATTTTATACATCCATAAAAGTAGAGCATTCAAGGTTTTAGAATTCTTCTGAACCTCATACCATCTCATACACTGTATATTGTATATCACAAATTCTCATTTAAGACGGGGGTATCCGTCTTAAGCTTAAGACGGATACCATATTCTCTCACAAAATACCCATCAAGGGTGAGTGGAGAAGCACATGGGGGGTGCCCACCTTGTTCCCTCTACCCATTTCCTCTCACAAAATACCCGTCGCAAGATCTGACCCGTCACAAGCAAGACCTACTATGGAGTTTGATATTATTTTCAATTTTCAATAGTAGATGAAGACATTGAAAACAGTCAAGACAAATGATTATGTTTACTATTTTGTTAGTGATGGTTTAATAGTGCATTATGTTATGCAACAAACTAACAATTAAACACCAATTATTAACGACAAGGTCACAAACTCACAATCAAACATTAATGTGAGTTGACTCTTTTGAATACACTAAAATACAAGTTAATTAAATGGAGTTGAGCTGAATTGGAGTTGAGTTTACTGAAACTGACGTAAGAATTAATTTTGTGAATAGCTACATTAAACAGAATTGACCAAAGTTGAACAGAACTGGGCTGAATTTAAATGAGTTGAAATTAAGCCAGAAATAATAGAGCATAAAACAAATTAGAAAATGATACGTAATGTTTTATTAAGTTAGGGTAAGTTGCACCGATGAAAAAAATGATTAATTTATCATTTTTGCTTTAATTATTAATTCACATGTAATTAAAATAAATTTTATAAAGAATCAAAAATGTAAATAAATAATTGAGACGATTTATCACGTATGACAGATAATTTTACGAATGAGGAGTTTAAAGTTATCTAATTTGGAGTAGTAACAAAAAAAAAAGGCAATGTCTTAATCAAATGCTCGAAATGATGTTGAAATGGTCATAATAAGTCAATACACTTGACAATAAAGCATGACTTAATCGCCATGTACAATATCCAAAAAAGATAATGACTGGAATTAGCCAATACCATGTAGGATAACAGGAGATTGTGTCCTTCCAAATCCAGCAATTTTGGTGTATTGTTCACTCAATAATGTCAACTTGCATAACATAAATAAAACCCTATTAACATTTAATTAATCAAATAATCTAGGTAGATTTGCACCAGTTGCAACTGACAAACTGTAATTAATGCATTTTTATTACAATAACAGTTGCTCTTTTTTTTGTTTTTTTTTTTAAAAAAGTAGGATAATGTCACTATTGTTTGTTTGATGTTACTTAAATAGAAGCTTAATATAAGCCATAAAAGCATCTTATTATCACTCTCTCACAAATTTGAGTAGCATTAATCATAATAGGAGTGACGTTATCATTTATTTTTTTTAACTGTCATATCCTTTTTAAGAGTAAAACAGATTATGTACTACTTTCTTATGTTAGTAAATGATAAAAAAAGATACGATCTACACTATTTTTTATGTTATATATTTGAAATTGTAGTGAATTTTTCCCACTTATGAATAATATGCAAAAAGCAAATGTAAAAAATTAATGTAAACCAAAGAATTATTCTTTATAGATGATAGATGAGACACGATTTTTCCCAATTTTTAGACTCTCTTATTTACTTATTTTGTCTATACAATTACTTGATCCATTTTTTTTGCTTAAGACGAAAATTCATCTACTCCCCCCGTCCTGGTAATTTGTTTACCATTTTCATTTTATGATGTCTCATTCATTTGTTTACCTTTTTATATTAGGCATGTATCTAATGAGTTATTTGATCACCCAATGCGACTATTATCCACATGTCATCCAATGCTCTTACCCACAAATGGTCCACTCATTTCTCCTTAATCTTTGTGTTAAAAGCAAAGGTAAACAAATGACCAGCACGAACGGAGTATTTGATTAGTTTATTGTTTAAAACAGATATATTTGTCTTAAATATTTGTGATATTATAAAGAGTTGTGATACTATGATCATTTTTTTGGTGTTGACCGAGAGTATTCCCTACCGATAGTTGGAACAATCTTTCTCGGGGTATTAAATAATAGAATATAACTATAATACATGGGCCTCAACCATCACCTTAAGGTTTTGGTTGAGATGGTTCATCTATCATGGTATCAGAGCCAGAGTGACCGTAGGTCACGTGTTCAAACCCTGTCAGCCCCCAATATCTCACAAACTCACCAAGTGGAAAAACCCGCACATGGTATGGGGGGCCTGTGCACTAACCAATCACTCTTTATATGGGCATCAACCATCACGAGATGGTTCATCTATCATTAAAAACATTAATGTATAGACCCTTTTCAAATCTGGTCTCTTCATTCGCAAGAGTCGGAAATTAACCCCCTGAGACCCTGATCGCCTGTTTAAAAGATAAGAGTCCCTAAATATAAGTTAATGAGACTTTAGCCTTTTTAACCTTTTGGACAAAGAATAGACAATTAAACAAGTGGGACGACCGTATTTGGGAAGATCACACAAAATCCGATCTTCAGAATCTTAGCTTTTGGCCTTTTTGGTCACCTTAAAATACCCACTAATATTAAATTAAACTAATAATAATCCGTATTTCATTAATATTTGCAGAATATAAATACAAATTTTCTCTCTTCTGTGTTCCTGCAGAAACAAACAAGAAACACCAACCATAAAGCTTAAAATCCCAGCTCATTTTCTAACAAAAATCCCTGCATTTATTGCCCAAAAATCTTGTCTTTTAATTTTTTTTCTTTTTTTTTTCTTATATTTACACATTTGTTGATCTTCCAAAAAAAATAAAACTTTTGAATATAATATAATATAATGTCAAGAGTTGGTGGTGGAGTTCACAGGAGATGTTCATCTGATTTAATTCAGTCTTCTGAAATGTATTGTATGGAAGAATTTCATGTGTTAGCTGTTGATGATAACTTTGTTGACAGAAAAATCATTGAAAGACTCTTAAAGATTTCTTCTTGCAAAGGTTAGCAAACAAACCAACATGTCATCAAATGTTTCCTGTCATTTTAAATGTTCATTTTTGGTTATCTCGAAACGACAGCATTACCCCAGTGCCTCAATAGCTCCCGCTAATTGCGAGAAAATTCTTAAATGGGTTGTGTTTAAAAATTTCTGTTTGCAGTGACAGTTGTGGAAAGTGGTAAAAGGGCATTGCAGTTTTTGGGACTAGATGAAGAGAATGACACTGCAGGATGCTGTAATGTATGTTAAATAAATTTACTGTCTTTCTTTCTTTCTTTCAAGTATTTGAATTTTTATTTTGTTTGTAAAGTTTTGATCTTTGACTATGAAATAATGAAATGAATTATGATGTTAAATGGTTTTAATGTTATTATAGGGATTGAAGGTGCATTTGATTATAACAGATTATTCAATGCCAGGAATGACAGGATATGAATTGCTAAATAAAATCAAGGTTTGTTCAATTGTTCTTCACTTTTACTTATTTCTTTTTAATATTCCTTTCTATTTTTAGGTAATTCTTTCTAAGTTCCTGTCTTTTCAGCTTTAGCTTGTTATATATTCTTAGTTTAAGTCACTAGTTCAGATCATGCTGCAGAGAATGTGTCTGTTTTTATGATGAATCATGAGTAACATGTTCAAGAATCATGTTTTCTTTTCCCTGTAAAGCTTGAATTATTAGGCCTTTGACATATGCATACAACATGCAATCATAGGTTTACATATAGTGGCGGAATCAGGGGGCGAGCAAGGGCATCAGTCGCAAATTTTTCAAATTGTAGTTTGAATTTCCAATTTTTTTTCCCTAGAGTTTACCTTATTGTATAACTTGCCCCCCCTTGAACTTTTTTTTTTATCTCCACCTAAATATAAATTCCGACTCCACCATTGCGGGCATGTTCTCTTTGAATTTTGATTATTAGAGCAATTGTATGTTGTCTGAATTAATGGATGTTGTCAGTATCTAGCATTACATGTGATATAGAAAGGCATTAGGCCCTTAATTACCTTTCAAGACTAATTGTGTCTCTTAAGATTGTACTCTAATATTCTAGTCATGCCTTTGTTAAGAATTCTACACACCAATGCATATGCTGAATAGCGCGAAAATGGTGCTAAGGATGTATTTCAGCTTCAGTCTTGATTGGGATTCTGTTTTGTATTGACAGGAATCGTCGAAGTTCAGAGAGGTACCCGTGGTGATAATGTCTTCTGAGAACATTCTAACTCGAATTCACAGGTACTAAACAATAAGACGGCTTAAAATTTCATGGCGTTTATTTGTGTTTAAAGGGTCGGCCGGTTGGAGCCACTATGACAATATCGATACAGACAGATTTCGAACCCCATGAGCCGCATCACTCCATAACTTTACTACGCCTGTCTTTTGGATGATCTAAGAGTAACAAGTATATAGATTGATTGCATTAGCTTCTTTGCCCTATTACTTTGCCCTATTACTTAGCCCTATTACTGTCATCTTTCATCTTCAGTGTTTGCCCAGTCCTAAAATTGTTTTTATAACAAAGTCAATTGGTTGTCATCTTAAAAATCTAATTGTTCCTGTTTCATCAGACAAGAATTTTATGTCTCTGACCTGTTATATGAACGCGGAAAATTGAAAATTACTACATCAACTGAAATAACAATGTAGATAAACAATGAGGGAAAAATTCAAACTGTTAGATAGCGACACAGTATTGAACATTTGTTTCAGTCGTAATCTTAGAGCAGGTCATCAGGCCTGATCTCAGTTGTCGTGGCTGAAAACGCCTCAGAATCGGGATACAGTAACTTTCAAAACCTTTACAAAACGGTCACAATGCCACGTTGCCTGCATCGAACAGATTTAATAAGTAATACAGTTCCTTGGATTGGTCTAAAATACTAATTGACTGTCCTTATTGTCATTCTGGTATTAACTTGACTTAATCAAGATAGGAAGATCAGTTGACTTATAATTAATTAATATGAAAAGATCTAGTGACTGCTGTAATCAGATTTTATTTAGTTTAAATATTACTAATCTCAGTAGCATATTCAGTGTCTTTAAAGAACAATCCTGTTTTTTATTCAAGCAACCAAATCTATGACTTTATCAGCACATCTGTTTATAATTCATGGTTTGCATTACCTCTTCGAAATAAAAATATAGCCACAGAAGTAAACAAAACCGTTGCGCCTTCGACAACCTTTTACTTGTACAAAAAATACTTTTAAATTAAAAATGAGTTTTTATTTTATTTATTTCTGACCAATTTGTTAACAATATCACTTAAAAAAGTCAGTTTATTATGATGTTGGATACTGCAATGCACATTTTCTGTTTCAGCTATGTTACTTCGACTCGCAATATTTAGTGTTTTTTTGCTGTAAATCTAACAGATGTTTGGAGGAAGGAGCAGAGGAGTACCTACTAAAGCCAGTGAAGTTAGCAGACGTGAAGCGCCTCAAAGACTTAATCATAAGCGGTCAATTAAGCAGAGTTAAGGAGACAAGTACTTCTACTAACCCAATACTACATGAACTTCATGGCCATTCAGCAGTGTCTCCATCATCACCCTCGACAAAAGACATCAACCCCGTCATTCTTAGCTACCAATGTTCCTCCCCAAAGACTGCTTGCATTTCAAAGCGTTCTCGACTTCGTTGCAGAAGCTCCAAGTACCATTCCGGGCTGTCTCAACACTAAAAACCTAACACTGAACACCGGACACAACTGCTGTGGTTTTTTGTGCCTTTTTAGCAATAACTTGCATAATTACGCGCAACAGAGAGAGAGAGGTTTTGATGTGAATATGAAAGGTGAAGGTAGAAACCTAATCTCAGAGAGGAAACATGCATTTGTCAGAAGACCTTGAGTTTTCTCCCCTCTCAAAGTTATACTCCAATATGGAACACAATGTTTTTTGCTGCAACTGCGGATGACTCCCCGTTTTTTTTTTTTTTTTTTTTTTGGCTTCCAGTCTTCCAGACTCTTAAAACAGATATTTATTTAACTTTTTTTCTTGTAGTTATAGCTGAGAAAATGTTGGGCTTGCAAAAATGTTAGCTGTAAAAACTTTTATTTACTGTATGTGACTGCTTAGCGCAGATCTGAAATCCAATTCTTGTGAAACATGGATTGGAGCTCCTATAATGTAAAAGAGGACACAAGATGCATCTTCGAAATGGGATGGCCATTCGAGCTCGTGACTGCTGAGTGCTGACTAATGCCATCTTTCTGAAGTTTTCCAAATTTCATACAGAAGCTAGTTATAGATGAATCATTGTGAAAATTTCATCGAGAATTAAATGAACTACATTAAACGACTGTTTTTATTTAATTCATCGTTATCCAAAACCAACGAATAGAAGGGTGTATTCCCAAATAAAAGTAGAAATTCCATATACTTAGAAGCACAAACAAATAGGGAAAGAATAGTTCTGAAATTTAGTGTATGAATGTCTATACCACTTATCTATTCACATACCAACATCAATTCATCTACAATCAGCAAAAGCACCACAATAGTCTGCTCAGTTACCCTAGTGCTCATAACTGCAAACTTATACTCTCGTCTACCAGCTCGTATTAGACTCGATGAACAAACAAGCAACTGATAAATGACAGTAAAATGAATAAGCAAAATACAAAGATTTTTCTCCACTAAACCCTGGAATACATGCTGCACGAGCGTCCCAGTCGAATTGGTGTATCCTTCTCATCCGTGTCTGAAGAGTACGGCTTCCTGCAGCCTGGACAACGTGCATCCTCTTCAAGAATCCGCTTGTGACAGAAAAGGCACAAATGGAACCCACATGGACAAGGGAGAAAACTTGAGTCTGTCACGTCCAAATCTTCACAACATATAGGGCATGAGGTGGGCACAGGAGGAGTCATCTTACAAACCCAGGGATTCAAACCACGACAAGATACCTTGTCGGAATTACCGAAAAAACTCATATGGGTAGACAAATTCGGCAAACTTTGAGGCCTCGAAGTATCATCAGGTCCCCACGCCTTGCCGTTCACTCCACCTCGACCGACAATATTCACACAGTCAGACTTCACCTTTTCTACTTGTACATCAACATTTTGGGCAGAGCCAACCCCCTGCTTATTCTTAGTTTCGACATCAACCAAAGCATCTGCCACCGTCTCCCAATCATCAAGACACCCACCGTCATCATCCTCATCCTCAACACCCTCAAACTCCGGCCCACGACCTTCCTCCTCCTCAGTAATGCTACCAGAACAGCAACCCCCACTGCCAAAACTTACACTACTCGCGCTACTCCTACTACAACTGCTGCTACTACTACTCCCACCATAACTATTCACCGTATCATTCACACTACTCGTTGGACTATTCGACATTGCCTCCTCCTCCTCGGAATCACCGTCACAATTTTCAATCTTCTCAACATTCACACTCCTCACCTCCCTCTCCTTCTCTTTCCCCTTCCTTTTTTCCTTTCTCGACTCGATTATCGGCCCATTATTACCGTTCCCTTCCGAATGCGGACCATTATTATTCACTATCAAAACACATAACAAGCAAATTACTCAAAAACTAATCAAATAAATTCACACTAAAAAATAATCAAATAATACCTCATAATTAATTAATTAATTAATCAATTAATTACATAATTACCTTGATTAAGCCATTGTTGTCGACGAGCATCAAGCTTACACTGCTTCAATTTCGCCGACCTATTCGCCTACCAAATCAAACACAAATCTTTAATCTTTAATCAAAACATACATTAATACATCCACAAAACAACACTATCGAAAAAATGAAGAACAAATAAATCAAAAAAATGCATGAATTAATAATAAATGATAAATTGATACAAATTGAGAATTAAAAGATAGAAAATTACTCGTTTCTTCTTGCCGAAATCTTTCGCAACACCAGGAATTGATGAATTGATAACAGAATCAGAAATCATGATGATTGTTATTGTTGTTTGTTGCAAGAATCAAAACCCTAATTTTTTCCCCCTTTTTTATGATTATTTAATTGATTTTTTTTTGGGTGAAAAATTTAGGTGATGACTGATGAGGATGGATAACGGAAACTGCTCTGCTCCTCTTAATATTTGCAGAAATGATAAATATTTTTATATATATAGTTGAGTAATTCCGATTTTGCCCCTGGATATTTTGAATATTTACGGTGTGATCAAGTGGCTGTAATTAGGGTTTTAGGGAGATTTATGAAGGTGAGTTAGGTTAATTATTGTTTATATGGTGAAACGACGGCGTTTGGGAGAGGTGATGGTGTGCTTGGGCTCCACGGTAACTAATTGGGTGAAGGGTAGTTTGGTCTATTTTGAGAGATAAATGGGGTAAGTGGAGGTAATTGAGATTGTTGTTGCTTGTAGGGTTTATTTCCATTTTTGGTGAAGGTAATGATCTAAGGTGGAATATTTTTGATTTTTGATTAAATATTTATCTTTTATGAAAAAGTTTGATCATAGTGCAAATAAATATTTTATTTGTCTCGATTATTTTTTTATATTTTTTATTTTTTATGAGGGTTATTTTAATTAAAATTAAACAAGTGATTGAGACAGAGAGTGTAATATGATCAAGATTATTTGAATTTATCGAGAATAACTTAATTTCACTTTATAGAAAGTAAAAGTTCAATACAATATCATTATGAAGTATTTTTTCAAATATTAGCATCATGCAACTGTTTAAATAACTATGTTAAGTTTTGTTTAATGGTATATTCTTCACTACGTATATAAACTAGATTTCATGCACGTGCGATGCACGGGTTTACGTTAATGTCATTTTCGTAATTTTCCTATAACAGTTAACTTATAAAAATAAATTTTTGAAGTTTTAATAAAATATACTCCGTAATTTTTTTAAAAATAATATTGATATATTGATTCAGCTTATTGTATTTTAAACATATGTTACCAACCTTGTCGGGACTCAAGTTATATTTGATCTATATTATGACTCGAAAAATGATTCAAAGTACCTAAGAATTAAGCTCTCTAAGACAATGTTTAAGAAACTCAAAAGATTTTGGGTTGATCACCTCACCTTATGCTAATTGTTCGATATGGAACAATTCTACTATTTATAGTTATTAGTATATTCGCCACACATATATTGTTTTTCAATGTGAGATATATAACATACTAAGAATTACACAAAGTATATGCAAATAATATGAAATTCTATACTGTAATGATAGCATTTTTTTTTACCACGAATCTAATTATATTATTTTCATAACTAATACAAAATTTTAAGAGCTCTCTAAAACAATACTCTCTCCGTCTTAATCATTTGTTTGCTTTGATTAAAATACTCCTAAAAAAAAGGCAAACAAATAAATGACCGGGACGAATGGAGTATTTGAGAGACTTAAATGACTTTGGGTTCATCTCTAAGTTTCAAGGACGACTGTTATTTATAATCGCGTGATCATGCATCCCAGCTTATGATATTTCTTCGATGTGAGACAATTCTTCTATTTATACATATTATATTCACCACACTTACATTACTTTTCAATGTGAGACAAATAACAAATTTGGTAGTTACCATTAAAATTATTATATATAATACTTTCCTAAATTAATTTTGATGATGTAAATTTCATTAAGGGAGAAATAATAATACAAACTTTTAAAATCTCTGAAAGATAATACTTGAAAGATTTAAAATTTTTTTGGGGGAATATCTAAGTTGAAAGATGACTCATTTTCACTATAGTTTTTGTGAATTGAATGTAAAAAATTTTATATACAAATTATAAACACCACTTGAATATAATATAGGAAATGTATATTGAGATAAATAAAATATTTTTCACTTTATTTTTTAATGATATTTTCCTAAATTAATTTTTGATGATGTAAGTTTCACTAATGTGGATACAAATTTTTAAGAGCTCTCTAAGATAGTATTTAAGAGACTCAAAAGATTATGGGTTGATATCTAAGTTCTAAGGATGAATCTTATTTATAATTATAGGATCAGCCTAGCTTATGATATTTTTCTGATATGGGACAATATACTATTTATACGTAATATATTTACCACACTTGTATTATATTTCAATGTGGGACAAATAACTTATTAAGTAGTACACCATCAAAATTATTACTTATATAGGATATTTTCCTAAATTTTCTAAATTAAGTTTGATTATGTAAATTTTACTATTGTTTTAATAATACAAAATTTTAAAGGTTCATTAAACCAATACTTAAGAGACTAAATCACTCCTACTTATAATCATGATTAGTATATATATTTTCTAAAAATACATTATTTTTCAATGTGAGACTAATAACACATTAAGTAGTTTATCATCAAAATTATTATTTATGATAATTTTCTAAATTAATTTTTAATAATGTAAATTTAACTATTGTGACTATTATAATTACATTTTGTTAAGAGCTCTCCAAAACAATAATTAAGAGACTTAAAAAATTGTAGGTTTATACCTAAATTCAAGTATGACTCATATTTATAATCATAGGATCACCCTATGTTATAATAATTTTTCAATGTGGGACAATTTCAAATTTATAAGTAATATATTCACCACATATACATTATTCTTCAATGTGGGACTAATAACAAACTAAGTATTACACCATCTTTTTTCATATAATATTTATTTTTAACTGTTACTAAACTGTTATATTAATATTAGAATAATAAAAATATATTTTAAATGTCATTTATTAAAATTTTAAAGTCATTTATTAACATAACAATATAAAAAAGTAGTTTAAAAGCTCGTGCGATGATCATATTTATGATCACTCCACTTTATGATAATTTTTTAATGTGGTACAAATTTTGGTATTTATACGTAGTATAAATTCACAAGTCACGATACCTACATTGTTTTTTCAATATGGAACAAATAACACATTAAATAGTTTACCATCAAAATTATTATTTATGATACTTTTCTAAATTAATTTTTAATGATGTAAATTTCACTATAGTGAAAATTATAATACAAATTTTAAGAGTTGTGTAAAACAGTATGTAAGAGGCTCAAAAAAATTTGGGTTGAAACTTTAGTTCCAAATATGATTTCTATTTGTAATCCTAAGATCACCCACCTTATGATGATTTTCTGATGTGAGATAATTCTACTATGTATAGGTAATATATTCACCACAACTACATTATTTTTCAATGTATGACAAATAATATACTAAAAATTACACCAAATATGTTCAAATAATATGAGTTTCTATACTTTTCAGGGTTTTTTTCCACCACGAATCTAATTAATATTATCTTCATATTTTGTTTTACAATACTTCAATTTTTTTTAATAATACCTTTTAAAATTAATTTTTGATGATGTAAATTTAACAATTGTGAAGATAATAATAGACAAACATTTAAGAGATCTCTAAGACAATACTTAAGAGATTTAAAAGATTTTAGTTGGTTATATAAGGTCCAAGAATGATTCCTATATTTAATCATAGGATCACTCACCTTATGTTAATTTTATGATGTGGGACAATTTTACTATTTATACATAGTATATTCATCACATCTACAAACTTTTAAGAGATCTCTAAGAGATTCAAAAATTTTGGTTGATACATAAGATTTAAGGATAACTCCTATTTATAATCATAGTATTACCCACTTTATTATTTTTCCAATGTGGGAAAATTCTATTATTTATATGTAATACTAGATTTCATGCCCGTGCGATGCACGGGTTTACGTTAATATCATTTTCGTAATTTTCCTATAACAGTTAACTTATAAAAATAAACTTTTGAAGTTTTAAGACTATAATATAATATACTCCGTAATTTTTTTAAAAATAATATTGATATATTGATTCAGCTTATTGTATTTTAAACATATGTTACCAACCTTGTCGGGACTCAAGTTATATTTGATCTATATTATGACTCGAAAAATGATTCAAAGTACCTAAGAATTAAGCTCTCTAAGACAATGTTTAAGAAACTCAAAAGATTTTGGGTTGATCACCTCACCTTATGCTAACTGTTCGATATGGAGCAATTCTACTATTTATGGTTATTAGTATATTCGCCACACATATATTGTTTTTCAATGTGAGATATATAACATACTAAGAATTACACAAAGTATATGCAAATAATATAAAATTCTATACTGTAATGATAGCATTTTTTTTTTTACCACGAATCTAATTATATTATTTTCATAACTAATACAAAATTTTTAGAGCTCTCTAAAACAATACTCTCTCCGTCTTAATCATTTGTTTGTCTTTGATTAAAATACTCCTAAAAAAAGGCAAACAAATAAATGACCGAGACGAATGAAGTATTTGAGAGACTTAAATGACTTTGGGTTCATCTCTAAGTTTCAAGGACGACTGTTATTTATAATCGCGTGATCATCCCAGCTTATGATATTTCTCCGATGTGGGACAATTCTTCTATTTATACATAGTATATTCACCACACTTGATTACTTTTTAATGTGAGACAAATAACATATTTTATAGTTACCATTAAAATTATTGTATACGATACTTTCTAAATTAATTTTGATGACCTAAATTTCATTAAGGTAGAAATAATAATAAAAACTTTTAAGATCTCTGAAAGATAATACTTGAGAGATTTAAAAGATTTTGGGTGAATATCTAAGTTGAAAGATGACTCATTTTCACAATATTTTTTGTGAATTGAATGTACAAAATTTTATATAGAAATTATAAACACCACTTGAATATAATATAGGAAATGTACATTGAGATAAATAAAATAATTTTCACTTTATTTTTTAATGATATTTTCCTAAATTAATATTTGATGATGGAAGTTTCACTAATGTGAATACAAATTTTTAAGAGCTCTCTAAGATAGTATTTAAGAGACTCAAAAGATTATGGGTTGATATCTAAGTTCCAAGGATGAATCTTATTTATAATTATAGGATCAGCCTAGCTTATGATATTTTGCTGATATGGGACAATATACTATTTATACGTAATATATTTACCACACTTGTATTATATTTCAATGTGGGACAAATAACTTATTAAGTAGTACACCATCAAAATTATTACTTATATAATACTTTCCTAACTTTTCGAAATTAAGTTTGATGATGTAAATTTCACTATTGTGGACTTAATAATACAAAATTTTAAAGGTTCATTAAACTAATACTTAAGAGACTAAAATCACTCCTATTTATAATCATACTTAGTATATATATTTTCCATAAATACATTATTTTTCAATGTGGTACTAATAACACATTAAGTATTTTATCATCAAAATTATGATTTATGATAATTTTCTAAATTAATTTCTAATAATGTAAATTTAACTATTGTGACTATTATAATTCCATTTTGTTAAGAGTTCTCCAAAACAATTATTAAGAGACTAAAAAAATTGTGGGTTTATACCTAAGTTCAATGATGACACATATTTATTATCATTGGATCACCCTATGTTATAATAATTTTTTAATGTGGGACAATTTAAAATTTATAAGTAATATATTCACCACACATACATTATTCTTCAATGTGGGACTAATAACAAACTAAGTATTACACCATCTTTTTTCATATAATATTTATTTCTTAAATGTTACTAAACTGTTATATTAATATTAGAATAATAAAAAAATATTTTAAATGTCATTTATTAAATTTTTAAAGTCATTTATTAACATAACAATATAAAAAAATAGTTTAAAAGCTTGTGCGATGATCATATTTATGATCACTCCACTTTATGATAATTTTTTAATGTGGTACAAATTTTGATATTTATACGTAGTATAAATTCAAAAGTCAAGATACCTACATTGTTTTTTTCAATGTGGACCAAATAACACATTAAATAGTTTACCATCAAAATTATTATTTATGATACTTTTCTAAATTAATTTTTAATGATGTAAATTTCACAATAGTGAAAATTATAATACAAATTTTAAGAGTTTTGTAAGACAATATGTAAGAGGCTCAAAAAAATTTGGGTTGAAACTTTAGTTCCAAATATGATTCCTATTTGTTATCATAAGATCACCCACCTTATGATGATTTTCTGATGTGAGACAATTCTACTATGTATAGGTGATATATTAACCACAACTACATTATTTTTCAATGTATGACAAATAATATATTAAAAATTACACCAAATATGTTCAAATTATATGAGATTCTATACTTTTCAGGGTTTT